>CM031233.1:238812925-238885425 GCA_018340775.1 Taxus wallichiana var. yunnanensis
CCAATCATCCGGGGAAGGGTCAAGTCTTCTAGACTGATAGCCAGTGCAGCGAGAGAAAGAAGGGGTTCCTTCTGCACTGAGTGTACTGATAATGTCATCAACAAATTTTATAACACTAAGGATTTGCAAACCTCCTACAATACTAATGTTTGGTTGATTTAAAAAAATTACCCATATCCCAAAACAACCAAATTTTACGGCTGACCCTTGTAACGCATTGATCAACCGTCAGCATGACAAATAGATACAAACATAATTTCTAAGTGACTTTATCAATACAATACCTTCCGCTATGAATTCATAAGATTATCACGAAAGTTGAGTTTTCCCGAAGGTCAATCACATTTAAGGAAATCTCCATCACAAACTATTACAGTAATTACGTGCATAAAAATTGACCAATATTAATTAATAGCGTTAACATTACAAGGGAGAAAATAATGCCAGTTAGGAAAATAGAAGAGTGCCATCAACAATAATTCTGAGAGGGGATTAGACCAGAACTATTCCAGTGTCAACGAGGTACCAGATTCGCACAAAGAACCTCGAGCTTAGTTGATCCGTAAGGCTAGTTATGGTTCTAGTTGCCAGGGATGGTCAAGGTACTTCCTGAGGATGGCCTTAAAAGTCTAGAAACAAGATGAAAGATAGTATAAGAGTCTACACCCGCGAGGCGGAAAACACACTGCACACAACCTTTTCATTCAAAAAGTTTAATATCGAAACTCAAGTTGGTTAGCCCCAAGCCTTGATCACACAATCCTACAACCTTTCTTTCTCGATGCCAAAAGGTTATCAAAGGGACTTGCGAAGGAGCTAACAAAATGTCAAAAGGCAACTTGGGTGTTAGGGAGGAGCTTCATAGTTATCGTAAACTTACTTCCATGATATCGAAAATACTAGTTAATCAACATAACAACTTGCAACTCAATCGCAGAGAAGATTTAATACATAAACAAATAGATGGTCTATCATTCGAGTAAGAGAAACATAACATTCAAGGAGAGGGCACACGCATCCTTTTGACCCACATACTGCCAACGATAAAAGCTAAAACAAGACGACACAAGCAGGAAGGGAAATCTCCCATCATGACATCCAACTGACAAATCAATGCAAGGAATAGTGGTTCGATTTCACAATATTTTTAAATAAAATAACAGTAGAAAAGTGTAGAAATATCTCGCTGTTTCTCCAGCTTCAACAGGTCGATATGGAACTCTGACTTTTGTCAAAACTGCAACAGGAGCAAGTGTCTCAGTTGATAAGGCCTTCACATCAATCTTGGTAGGTGCATCAGAACCAGAACGAAGAATCTCTTCCTTATTTGCACTAATCCCATGGAATTCGACCTCCAAATCTACAAGCGTTGTAGCAAGACTTCCATTTCCACTAGACCAGAACTGAGCTATAGTTATTTCCACTGTGCGTGAGAAGAATTTATTCAGGGACCTCCTAACCTTGGTGCTCTCATATTAGGAGCAGCCCTAGTCTGAGATGAAGCAAAAGAAGATGGCTTTAAAACAAAAACAAAAGATCTCTTGGTACAGACTCCATATCCATAAAACAGTCCCTAGACTCGGCATCCTCAATTAAGGCTGACCAGAGGCTGCAACACCAACAATAACAGATGTCCCCCGACCCTTATGACAGCACTCTAGAGCAGCTCGCATCATACTAACATTTCCAAATTCAGATGGCAGAAAACTCTTGATGGTTCCAACCTCTTTGATTTCCTTGATAATGTTAAACTGATCCATTGACTTGTATGGAATGCATCTGAATTATAACATCAAAAACTATTCAATCAACAACAGTGATAACCTCGAATTCTATCAACGATAAATTACTATCTTCCTTTGCTTCAAATTTGGCATCTTCTGATGGTTCAACACGTCCCCATCGATCAACTGATAGCCTCATGGACCCACGGAACATGACAACTTTGGCATTGTGTAGTATTACTGTTGCTCCAGGCTCATTCGCAACCCTCACACTATTTGAAACAAGAAAACCAAGTGGTATAGCCATTTCCCACGAATTGATGTTTAAGCAAATAGAAAATGAATCAACTGCAACATCTGTGTCTTTTAACTTCACTGCCATTAGAACCACTATTTTCTGGTACCAAAGCTCCAAGCATAACATGACACCAGATGCAACAGATAGCTTGATAAAAGGCCCAAGATCTGCAAATGCATTCATTGAGTATCCTGTCCATGACTGTGGACACCACCCCACAGGTAGCATAAACGTATTAAATAATCACAGGGGTCCAGCATGCCACATTTAAGGAAATAACTGCACCGTCAAGTCCCATGCTCCATTTGCAGACAAGCAACCAGCATAAGAGAATGTTTAATACGCCCCAAGTGCCGATGACCACGTGGTTACGAAATTCTTGGACTGTGCCTGTAGGTGTGATCTGTCACCAACACAAAAGGCATGCGCCATTATTACAGCAAAGCACGTGCTTCAAGAATATTCTGATCTGAAACAGATCCGCCTCCAAGAGACCCTCTTCCATGAGCTACATCGTAAAACAGTAATGTCTCAGTAGAGAATCTCTGTAGTAAAATTCATCGGGTCTCCTGGTAACACTCTCACTGTCACTTAATCGATTTTGATGAAAATATCTTGAAGGAGAATCCCGAATTTGAGGATGCAGTCGAACTGAACAGATAACAACATAGTGGACAACCTGCTCGTTGGAAGCACTCAAAACGGCTTACTACGCACATACTGCGAGTGCAAGATTTTGCAATAATCGATCTCCACTTGTGGTCGCATGCGGCCGGTCTAACATCGGGATCAACACCAGCGGTTCCTTGGGATCACCTGCGGCACTGGCCACACTTATCTCTCTCTGGAGGCCACCGATTTTCTACGAGATAAGTTTACTTCTCCCCGTAGCCAATCTTGTATATGGTCAATCACTTCCTCACGGCACTCTCCTAGGAGAATTTCAGTTCTACGCTCCACTGGAACTGCCTGTACAACATGATTTTGAGAATCCACACCCACCGCAGGTTTAATTGGCATTTGACAATAAAGTCCAGAGTAACGTGTTGCAGGCTACCCAGAAGCCAAGGCATACGACCAGCACTTAATTTGCGCGTGAAGGACCAGGGAACAAGTCAAGGCGTGTTGGTGAAACAATAAAGGAGAGATGGCAGGTGGCCATCACTTCCACCCACTCTCAACTAACCAGCGAACAAACAATATCCATAGGAGTCCACATCTCCATCCTTCAACGCATCCAAAGCCTAGGCTAGATAAATGGGGGGAAAAGGAATCAAGGATTAATTTAAATTTAGCTTTTTTGTCCTTTTTTTTTAAAAAAGGAAAAAGAAAATCTTTATATATACGGGGCATTACATACATCAATTCCCGTACTAAGTGGAATTTAATGACACATTGACCTGATGTAAATATCGTGTAGGGCATGTGATTTATGTGTATAATCACCAATGAATCTGTATATTTGGTAAATCTATTCTAAGAACACTCTCCTATCTGCATCAAGCATGTCTTGGTACACTCTCCTATCTGTATTAGGCTTGTCTTGGTTCAGGCACTATTTGGATATGTATCACATACTTTAAAAATCTTGTGTTGCATTTGGATATAATTGTTTCCTATATATCCATGTGGCATGGCTGTGTCTGGGCTTAATCGATTTAATTTTGTAATACTTAAAATTGATTTTTTCACCGCTAAACACTTGAGGCCTTCTGAGTTGTTTTAGGATCAATGCTAGTAGGCATCTAAGAAGATGCAATATATGTGTCCATTCAGTGACGTATTGTAATTTTCCAATTTTAATGGAATAAGAGTACGAAGTAACATACATATTGGTGCATAAATTTAATAAACATCCTACGAAACACGAGAGATAAAAATATATAGATAATAGTTATTAGACATGTGAAGATATAATATCAACATGTTTATTTGGCCACACATTACTTCTATTCTGATTTCAATGGATGGGCATAAATATAGTATTTGAGTATTATAGCTAATGCTATGATTCGAAGTAAATGTATAGAGTATGTCTTTTTGAAGTAGACAATATATAAGGTATACTTTTTGCTCTAGGAATCTATTTCCATCCTTCATGATTTTTAGGCATTCTCATTCAGGAATTTCAGTTTGAATTATAAAAAAGTACGCTCTCTATTTGAGAAAGAAGAAAATTTTAATGTAGTAAGATTTCCACCATTGACCCTTGGTAAGTAACATTTCCAACTTATATTTTATACGTTCCTCATTCTCAAGTGGCTCTAATAGGTAAGAAAAATAGAGTTGTGGACTAGGTTGCGTGGTACCCTATCCACCATTTTACAAAAGGATGCGTTATATGTACTGAGCAAGTTTATGAACGAAAATAAACAATGGAGCTAAATTATTGGAAAGGAGGTTCGATCACCTCAGAGGGTGGAATAATTCAATAATGATACTCTCTGAATAGTTAGAGAAATGAATTTTATTACTTTGTAGCCATCCTAGACCATGGGTTTTTATGTTTGTTAGGATGTCAAAATCTAAACATTTAGGGCTTTAAATTGAAATTGTTTTAAACCACTGTTTGTCCCCTATTACTACTAGTATATGTTTATTTTTTAAATGAATACAATCTTTGCTAAATATATATAATGTGTAGAAATTTTAAACATTATGGTGTTTGATGGTCAGTAATCTGTTTTCTAGTTTGGATTTAGGAAATAAAAATGTATAATTTTTTTACTGAACTAGCATGCATTTTACTAATTTATTAAATACATCTTATAGCTCGTATCATAGATGTTATATTGTGCAATGTTAAATGAAGTTTCCTTTCTATATCTTGGCCCATTAGATATTCATTTATCTTGTTGAAACTATCTTGTAACCAATATTACAATAAGATGTAATATACTAACTTGAGTTTTCATTATTAATGAAGGAATTTGAAGAAAGTGAAGGATCTAACTTACCTGATGGAATGGAGATTGAAGAACAAGAAAATCCTCTCAATTAAATACGTCAACAAGCGTTCATACCCATTCAACGAATGCAACACTACAATAAGTGCTCCTTCCTAACAAGGCAAATGCAATACAATAAGTAGTGAAAAGCCGATCCAAATGCCCAACATTTCTATGTAGCCAATGATTCAACCATTAGAATAAACACTTCTACAAACAACATGATCAACAATATTTTTAATAAGATAGTTATTTATAAACTATATGAAATATCCAAGTTTCATATATTTATAAAATAAATATGCAATTTTCAAAACTATTCATATTTCATGCATTAAAGATAGTTTCAATATTATTTTAAATTATTTGATAAAAAAGTTCCTTCACATGTTTTAGAAATATCCACAAGTCCTTCAGATTTTCTTTTATATATATAAATTAATGTTAACCGCTTTGCATGTATTGACATCACAAGTTTTATTTAATATTTTTAGTTTCAATACTCATTGTTTGGGCATGTTGCGAAAGCACAAGTTTTTATTTTTAATAAGATATTATGATGAAATTGTCATATTACATGCAATGCACGGTTTTGATAGATATTACATTTAATTCAAAAGTATCTATTTAATTTTTCTATTTCATTTGTCTAAATATTTTTTTAATTAAATATTAATTTCATGATATTAAAATTTATAAAAATAGTTAAAATAGTATTTTATTATTTTGTAAATTTATTTTAATAATTAAAAATAATATTTTATTTAAATGATTATTAATAAGATGAAGTGTAAAATAAAAATTATAATATCTAAGATTTATAATATTAAAAAATTAAAAGCTGAATAATAATATTATGATTTTTTAAAAATTAGTTTATAACTAAAATTGTGGAAATAGTTACAATTCAAAAATTAGGAATTTATCTACAAATAACTGTAATTATTGACAATGTCATAATTTTAAAATTGTGGATCTCCCACAAAATGTAATTTTTGAATATACACACAAAATTTTCAATTGTAGGTATGTAACAATATTAAAATTATGACAAATTCCAAGATTATAATATTGTGGAATTTGTACACATATTTTCATTGTAGATATTTTCAAAAAAATTTCACGTTTTATGTTTCCATAAACTTATTGTGGGTGGAGACCACAAAATTGGATTCACAATTTTAACTAAAATATCCACAATGAAAATGTGGAAAAATTGTGGATACTACACCCTTTATAAAATACATTCAAATATAAGGAATGATATTTTGTATGGAAAGTGTGTATTGATTTTTCCCATTTTTACAAAGTTGACAAATTAAGTTTGGAAAAAAAAATTGAGTTCATTGAGTTGCTATGATTTCATTTTATTACAAATATTCATGTATAAAAAAATAAAAGAATTATTTGACGTAGTTGTTATATATCTAATTTTGAATGAAATTGTTGAGTGGATTTAACAATCAATTTTTACATTTTGTTGCAAAGGACATTAGCCAACATGCTTCACCTAATTAACCTACATTGAAACTATATAGACTTTCATTTTATTCATATCTATATTAATACCCTCTTTCAAATGGCATTTGCAAAATAAGAAAAGTTAAATTATAATACTATGGATAAATTATACAACCTAACAATTTAGACAATGTAAGCTTCTTTATATATCTAATCAAGAAACTAACTCTTCCTTAATGATATACATTGACAATTGACTTAATAACTCCACTATAATTCATATATATATGTGTATTATTTCACAAATAAATCATAAAAACAAATAAACAAAGAAACCCAATCATAAATAAATATATAATTATATGAGAAGAATAATATATATTAAATAACATATATTCTATTTTATAAATATACAAATAAATATTAATAAGATATTTATTTATTAAAACAATTATATATACTATATACGTTATATATTAATAAGTAAAATCATTTAGAAGGAAATATGCTACGGCCTCTTTTATATAAAGTTAGCTTTATATAAAGTAATCATTAAAAATAAAACAAATATGAAACCTAACTAAATGCTAAATCATAAAGCAAACTTAGTAAATATAAATTAAAAACCTAAAATCTACTGAATGCCAAATCGGCCTACCTTTCTTTAGGAACAAAGTTTGTAATAAACAACAAAAAAAAAAAAGTGTAGAATTATTTGTGTGGTGGACTGATTAAGTTATGGGATGGGGTTTATTTGTATTAGAATGGAGTGGGGGTGGGGCGCCGCCCAACCCATATTAACCTAAACCACTTAACCTTGACTGTTATAACCCTAAGCACATGCCGCATTATACTGGTTCTAGCCAAATAAAATTTTCAACCCACGCCGTATACATTTTTCAATAAAAATCAGAAAAAATATATGTATTATATAGAGTGGGGGTGGGGGGGAGGGGGGTTTGTATTTATTCACACAAAATGGATATATATACAATGTATATAAACTTAATCTGCAAGAAAAAAATACCAAATAAACAAAAATAAATGGGGTAAAATAATACCCATAAGAGAAATGGGAAGACCTCCCATTTTGTACAAAAAACAATACAAAATATGGGAGAGAAAACCCTCCATAGCTCTAATGGCTTCCATTGCTCCTCTCCTCCTCTTTCTCCAAACCTGTAAAATAAAAATGAAGTGGGATTAGGGAAAAATGAGGATAAGAAGTCAACATAAGCACTTTTAGGGCATTTTAGAAACCTAAGATCTAAGGGTCAATATCAATCTAATCTAATGGTGGAGGATGTATCCTACAAATTTTAAGTTGTGGCATTTGATGGGAATGAAATTTAAATAAAATGCATGGGTTAATTGGTGAATGGGGCCACTTAGTGGATTGGACAAGTGGTGATGCCTTTTTAGTAGGAATTCAATGAAGAGGTGCTTGGTAATCAAATAAAAAATAATGGGGGATTTTTAGATGATTAATAGTAAGGGTATAATTAAATAAAATAATTGGACCATGGTTATTAATCGGGTGGAAAATACTCTAATAAAGCAATGAGATTTATGGAAGGGTTTTAAACTATAAAATATTTTAGGAAATAAATTAATAATATTTAATTATTAATTTAAATTCCCCGTAACAAATTTAAATAAGTGGGTGTTACACGATTCATAAAATTTATAGCTATCCTCCATTGTTTTAATTGTACATTGTCCAAGTTTTGTGATGTTTGTAACATTTCTAAAAAAATTGGTTTTTAGTATTCCAAAATTTCACCAAAATGTAGTTGTTCTCTTGATTCAATCTTTCTAGAAATTCTAGAATTTAAAATTTTGTATCCCTCATCAATGTTATATTTGTGAAAATTTCAACAATTATTTTCTACAATTGTCCTTACCACATAAAACTTTTAGTTGGAAGCTACAATTTGATAGCCTTAACAATTAATTGTGAAATTATCTTTTAAAAAATGTAGAAAAGTTATGAATAAAAAGAAATTTCACATTCATTTAATTAATCATTGAGATTCTCTCCATTTAAAACACATACAAATATATAGTTTTATTATTAAATGCAAATATTTTCCTAGATTTTAGTTTTATTTTTATGTATTGAATAATATATTATAAAGAAATGTTTACTATTTATATTATATGATCTAAATAAAACTATTTAACAATCTAAATAATTTTCCCCCTTTATGTATGCACTCATTTTTAGTTTCAAAGAAATATTTAACTATAAAGTATTATAATAATTTAAAATATCAAAAAATAAAATGATAACTTGAAAAATACCACGTGGAGAGAAAATATGTGTCATTTATTATTGAAAGTGTACACATTGATTAGACACCACCACCTCACGATGTCTCTATTTTAAGATATTTTTGGTCTTGATTAACCAGCTCATTTCAATATTGTAACTTCTTCACACATTTCCATTATTCTATTTCTCACAAGTTTAGTCTTTTCTCACTATCTACCATGTTTTGAAGCTTCTTTCCTATTCACATGAAGTTTGTTTCCTATTCACATGATGCTTCAATGTCAATGCTAGGAGAGGATACCATTTTCTTCTGTAATCTACAATATGATATTCCATTATAATCCTTCTATCATTGTGATGTTGTCAACTTTTGTGTTTTATAGCCACTAATCTCCTGCACGTAACATGCATAGTGATGAGTTAAACTAGATAAACAAAACATGCATGCAACAAATAAAATTCCCCAAAACATGTGTGCAATAATAAAAAATATTGGGAGGCACAATTAAAATTTACTTACAAGTAAGGAGATTGAGAAATTTTTACACGTTTACAAAATACCAGTAAATTCTTAGGAGAGGTCTTTGTAAAAGAGGCAAAAAATCTAATGCAATTGTTTCGTACTAGGACTAAATACTCATGGAGATTCAAGAACCGAGCCCATAATAGGATGAAACGAACACAAGCCAAATCATATAGCGTAGGCTTGCGTTGAATTTTCATATGTTTTGGGAAATCCTTCACATCATATATACTTATACACCTTCAATTTTGATCATCCTATAAATATATATATGCAAAAATATTGATTATTTACCCGCCAAGTATTTCATGATATGAGCGGTGCAGTCCTTGTTACTCAATAATAGCTCTTACTTTTTGGTTCAGATACACTATATTCCACTTTTTTCATCACTTGTTATAGACATAAATTTCACTTGCAAAATAATTTGGGGAATAACCTGATGGGCAAGTTTTAATGCAATATTTTTGAAATCCAAAATCCACATGTAATGTAGTAATCCTGACACATTTGTTGCAAATCCAATGGAATATCTATTTTAAATCATATATCCTATCACGCTATTAATCCTTTCAACACCTTACCTCAAGTCAAGTTAGGGCACCAATGATAGATCCATTATGTACACAACAGGCTTTATGAGGATGAGTCTTCTTTTCAAGAAATTGATACAACATAAGGGATTATAGGAGGAGAGATCAGTATCCGTTGTGCTAAGAGATGAATCTAAGTTATATATGATAAGGTTGAGCTTTGAATAGTTTGAAAATAAAAACATATTTATCCTCATAAAATAATTCAGATCGAATACAAAAAAAATGATGATCTAGACCGATTTTTGTGTTGGTGTGGTGTACTACAACAATGCAGATGGATTTCTCCGGAAGTGGCAAGAATGTAAGGAAACATGGGTGATTTTATAAGCATGTACAAATTTTTATCCTACATCCAACTCATTATACCAAGTGAAAATAAGCGTGTATATAAATAAGGCCTTTAATCTATCAAATGAGAGTGACAAACAACATGTGTAATGTAAAGTGCTAAAAATGAAAATAAAATGCATAGTTCCTAATTTTGTATTTTTGTAGCAATTTTAATTTTTTGGTATTATCACAATACTTATGTAAAAATATATGCATAGCAAGATGTAACGGGAAAAAGACGATTTACGGCGCTACGAAGATGACGGTGTGCCACGACCGTACGCAACCCGAACATGCGGCAATTTTTTTTTGTTTTTGTTTTGCAAATTATTTACCTTCGTTTTCCACTAAACACGACAAGAATTCATTTGAGAAAATTTTGGTAAACGTCTTTTGAGGTGTCATACCATATGATCTATATAATTACAATTGTTCTCGTATTCTTACCTGATGTCCTAAATTGTCGGGTAAAAACGTGCAATTTACTGGGAGAGTCCTTACCTCCACTATTGGTTTATTCAAGTGCGGTTTCATTTATTTGCTTTGCTAACTTTGCTAATTTATAATTGTGTTACATAATGATAATATGCTACTATAAATATACACTCATCATTTCTTGCAAGCTCTATGCCATTGAGAAAATCGTTTTATGGTCAAAGTTGAAGCAAATCGCCATGAAGGTATGGGAAGCGCATCAGTAAAATAGCATTAGTCACGTACTTACATTGCTTGGGTTAATCTCTCATTGGATCAGCTAGGAACCAAACATAAGGCCTCGTATTTGCATGCTAGGTCTTTTTCCCCCTTTTTTTTTTTAAACTACTAAGCTATTGAACCCCTTTTTTGACTCTTTATAGTTAGCTACAAGTTTTAAATTTTTCCCTAACACGTATATATATATATATATATATATATATATATATATATATATATATATATATATATATATTTTTTGCAAGGATGTATTATAGGTATGAGTAAATAAAACTATATAAATTTAATACATTAACAAGTTGAGAGAAGAATGATTTTTGCAATACAAAATTCTTTTAAAGGAGGCTCTTCAAAAATAGTGGTCAATTACTAAAAGGATAATAGATGACTATTGGGTTGAAAAGTTATACTATATGTTTATATAAGGATGATTGATAGAAGTCAGTGAAATTCATGAGATTTCAACTAACTCTCCATTGAACCGCATTATGCATTCTCAACCAAGCCACTATAATTGTGGCATTCCACATGGGCACCGAGCCAACTCGGCCGGCATGTTATATATGTATTATCAAAATTTACACTTAAATGACTCTTCATGCTTAACTTAAATTTGAAATTTTGATACAAAGAAGTAAGAGTCAACTCGGGGTAAACTTTTGAAACTTTGATTAAAGGCTATGGTTGGACGGTGGGTAGTTTCACTACTCGCAAAATTTACTATGGCTCTTTGCGTACGACTCCTTCTGTTGCGCCGCTCACCTCAAAACATTCTACTAGAATTGCAAATCTAGCATTCAACAAGGCCGGCTACCTATTGGGTGTTGACCTGGCCGCGCCCACAAAAGAATCGGTTTTCGAGAGGGGTTACAGGAGGTGAATGGGAAGCAAGCGACCTCAATCGTCACCGCATACAAACAAGGAATCATCGGGATAGGGTCTATTAGCGCGCAAGGAGGCGTCTCCATTCTATTTTTGTTTCTTTCTGTTTTTATTTGTATTTCTTTCTTTATTTAATAATTCCTCCAGAAGATGAAGCACGGGAGTTTGAGCTATAACACAACGCATCTTTCATTTGTTTGGATGCTTTGACAGAGGATACGAGGATCTACAGCCCTCGCGCTTATGCGCTTGCTGACTAGACAGTAAGCAACAAGAAGAGCCCCTAGGGCGGTTCCAACAAGTAGGTTGTCCAACTATGTTGTTATTTACAGTATCGATTACACCCTAGAAGAAAACGGGTCCGCCTTCAACTGATCCTATCAAACTCGCTTAAGATACGGTGGAGGTGTCTCCAAAATTGATTGCGGGCAAAGCAAAATATTACCCGGGACCCGGTGAAATTTAGTATGTTGATTCTCTATGGAGGGCTCGCCAGGAAAAGTATACAGCCCGTGGAAATGAAGAGGTCTCCTAAAAGTGGGTCTGTTTCATGCCAGAATATCCATGAAGCACAATTGTTTGGCAAAAGACAAGGGCAGTTCATGTGTAGATTGTTTATAGATTTCATTGATACTATTTATTGACTATGGCTTATAATAATATGCCTTATTAATATGAAGGAAATAATAATAGTATTTTGTTATTAGTGAAATCCTATAATAGTAATCCGTTAGTCTTCCTATTACTTAAACATGGATAATAATTAAAATATTAGTTTCCTTTTTAAATGAAATGTGGTAATGAACTTATTAAGCTAGAAACTTTGCATTAGAATTTCTTTCACGTATAATAAGTAGTAATGGATCTACTCTAGTGTGTAAGGGAAAAGATTTTATATTATGTATGCAACCAATTATTTATAATATAGTTTTATTTATTTTACAAGAATAAAGATTGCACCATTATCCCCACCTTTCAATATATATCCTTGAAGTAATAAGACAAAATTTAATATGTATTTTGTAAAATTTCCCAACACCCTTCAAGAGGGTTCCAAAATTACTTCCATTAAGTTTTAAACCAAGAACTACTAATCATGTAAACGAGATTAACAACCTCATGAGAGGATCCAAGTCAAGTAAGAAGGAGAATAGATAGATTGTCATCCTTTCAACTTTTGATTCCATCTATATTACATGCTTATTATTGGAGTTCAAAAACAGCTTTCATTCAACATTTGTTACAACACTTTCTACTTCATGTGGAACAAATTTACAATAATGTAAACACCTTTCAAGTAAAATTTGCATTCAACCATGTGACTTTTGGGGCAAATATAGATTACAATGTCCTTTATTTTTGAAATAAAAACAAGATGATACAACTTTCTTTCTCATACAAATTTACAACAAAATAATGTATATAAGGGAAATGGAAAGAGTCTTCACAAGCTCCAAGGTGTTCTTCATCCATGCTCCAAGTTCCAAGTAGCTCAAATCACAACCAAGATAGGGGGAGAGGCAACACTCTCCTCCCAACCAAAATCTCAATGGAGAAGAGAAGCAATCTCCTCCATTGACCCCCGAGCCCCAAACACAACACAATGAAAGGGTGGTCTCCAACTCAAGGCAACAACACTTGCTTTCAAAAATACAATTTCTTCACAACATTCAAAGCTAAGATAAAAGAAACAAAGAGACACACAATAACACCAAACATTTCACAACAAGGCTTTCATCCAAGCCAACAAGAGAAGGAACTATGGGAAATTTTTTCCTTATGCCTCCCCATTGAGATGAGATTCCCATCCAAACCCTCCACAATAAAACTCAAGCACCTATGAATCTTATGCCTCCCTCAAGTACCACTTTTTCCTCCCATACTCTTATGCCTCCCTCCTCTTATGGCTCCCTCAAAGACAAGGTAAGAATGTGAACCTTCTTACCCAAGATGGGCATCCCTCTCAAACTCCCTCCACAATTTCCTAATTCTACTCTTATGCCTCCCTCATGAGTTTTCCCATAGACCTCTCCTACACTACACATTAAGCATTCTATCCATTTTTCCACAATACACAAAAGTAAACATACATTTTCCACAAATTTAAGCATAGAAACAACAACAATAAGAAAGAAAAAAGGGAGAAGGTTTCCTACCTCTCCATTGGAGAAGCCTAAACCAAGAACTTTGTCCAAGCTCCCTCCAAAACAATCCCAAGCATGCAAGTCCAAGCTCCTTCTTTTTCTTTCTCCCCAATCTTTTCTCTCCCAAAGAAAATAACAAAAAGAACTCTCCCACAAAACCTCCAACCCCCTCAACAAGAGAGGAAGTTTCCATAAATAGACAAAAGGAAAGGGTGAGGGTGATGTGGCTCCATGTAGGATGCCACATCACACATCCTCAAACCACCTCCCAAAGTCAACTCAAATCCCAAAACACCATAAATGGGTGGTTGGGTTGAATGACATCTCTTTTCCACATCCATCCCTTCCCATGTGTCTTAAGGCACAATTAAATGCAAAAGGAAGACAAGTGCACTCCAAAGTCACATTTCCCTTCCCAAAACAATAAATAATCCCCTTTTTGGCTTCCCAACCCATAGATATGGTTGGTAAGGGGTTTTGGGAAGTGTGGGACAAGTTCAACTTGTCCCACAAGTCCCCCAAAATTGCCCTAAATCTCAAATTCGAGATTCAAAGGATTTGGAGTGGTCAACACTCAAAACCAAGCATTCAATACATGAGGAAACACAAGGCTCAAGGAGCCAACCATCAAAATTAATTACATCCACTAGACTTCCCTCCAAAACTTAAAAATTAAAACAAGATGTTAATTTAATCTAAACATACTTAGCAAGAGTAATTAAAATAAATATCACAAATAAAATCACCTACTAAAGTAAGTTAAAACAAGTGAATAAAATTCTTAACCCCATGGTCACATTAGAAAATTTCCCCCTCATGGAAATTTTCTTAACACATAAAAGAATAAAGGTAACACAATACAATTTACTAGTTGCCTTGACGACCAAATGTTGAACCACCCGACGACTGTTGTGTTTGGTTGCCCAATCCCCCTAATGATTGTGATCATGTTGTGTTTCCTACAAAATGCAAAATACCTCCTTCGGCCTTGCGGGCATGTCAAAATGTCCAAAATAATCATATGCATGAAATTTATTAACATGTATACGTAATTCAATTATCCATTATTCCAAGGTTTAAATCACAACTTAATTATGCATTTCATCATTATCCAAAGTTATAGTAATGTAAATTCAACAACTACATTCTATTTATCATGGCAAAGAAATTCAATGTTAGAACACATGCAATACATCCAAAAAAATAACATCGGTATCGATCCAATAACGTCCATGAGTCGGTGTAGATCATACGAAAACAAAATCCAATCATAAACCAAATGCATCTACTCACAAAACATCATGCTAATCAATGTAAGTATAAGTCATGTCCATAACCAAATGTATGCATAACTCAAAATGATAGTCAACTAAGTGTCATAGGGAAGTGGGCATTACATCCCCCTCCCCTTAGACTAGACTTCCTCCTGGAAGTCACTGAAATAAGTGTGAGAACTGAGCTCGCAATGATGTAGCATCCTCCCAAGTAGCAGCGGTAGCCTCATCGTACTGCCCCATGGACCCGAACCGATCAATCTCTCGCCGAAGGCCCGGTGGTCCTACGATCTAAAATGCACACGGGCTCCACCATCACCTGCCCCTGATCCTGTACCTGCAATGCAGTCCAATCTAGCACATGAGAAGGATCAGAAACATATCTCTTAAGCATAGAAATGTGAAATACATCATGGACGTGTGATAAGCTAGGTGGCAATGCTAGACGATAGGCCGGGGACCGAGGCACTCCAAGAACTCGAAAGGGACCCACAAACCTAGGAGAAAGCTTAGAACCTTTTCCATAATGGATAGGGCTCTTATGCGTTCGACACTGAAGAAAAACCTTTGATCCTACCTCAAAAGCTGCAATCTATCCTATGTTGGTCCGCATACTTGTTCTCGTCTATCCCGCACCTCCCGCCTCTCGTCCGATCAATGTAACCTCGCTACTCCATGTCCCGTAATAATGCTGGCCCAAGAGAAAACCCCTGCTCTCAATCCTATCCCAGCTAAGAGGTGTCCTACACTCTCTACCATATAATGCCCGAAAAGGAGCCATGCCTATAGAACTCACGAAAACTATTATTGTAGGCAAACTCCACCAAATACAGATACTCCTCCCATCTCGACTGATGATCCATCATGTACATCCCTGAGCATATCCTCTAAAATCTGATTCATCCCTCTCTGTCTATCCATTTGTCTCGGGGTGATAAGCTTTTTTGAAATTAATTCTTGTCCGAGGGCATACTTGCATGGTGGTCCAAAATGGGATGTGTACAAAGGGTCGCGGATCGCAAATGATCTTCCACGAGAATCCCATGTAATCGAAAATCTCATCAAGGTATACCCGTGCCACCGCACTTGCTTTGTAAAGGTGGTCTTCACAGGAGAAAAGTGAGCTACCTTCGTCAATTTATCGATTGTGACCATGATGGCATCGTGATGGTATCTCGACGTAGGTAACCCAACGATGAAGTCCATGGAAATGGTGTCCCACTTCCACTCTTGTATGGCTTGAGGATAGAGAAGGCCAGCCGGATGCCGATACTCGACTTCACCCTCGGCACTCTAAATAGCGGGATATAAATGAAGCTATGTCTCTCTCGAAGTCCTCTCCAAAAGTACAACTATCTCGGGGTGGCGTGCATCTTCTTCACTCGGGATGGGCTTAATAAGGTGCACGATGCGCCTTTTTCAAAATGTCATGTCTCAAGCCTCCATCTCTAGGAACATATATTCGACCTCGTGTCCGAGAAGGCCATCTACTTCTAAAGAAAATCCATCAAACCTCCCTCAAGGGTCTCTCGAGACTCAATCTCTTCTCGACTACAAGGTAGAAACTATCCGAGGAAGCTTCCGTAAGATCCTACTCCGCAAATTTGTGCCCACTGATGTGGCCATAGCCAAATGTCTCCGTCTACTCAAGGCATCTGCAACCACATTCTCCTTCCCCTTCACATGCTCTATCTCCATGTTATACTCACAGAGTAACTCCATCCAACGCCGCTAACGAGCGTTGAGATTGGGCTGCGTGAAGAGGTGGCGAAGACTCAAGTGATCAGTCCTGAGTGTAAATCTCCGGCCGAGAAGAAAATGTCTCCACCGCACTAAGGCATGAACCACTACTGCAAGCTCAAGGTCATGGGTCAGATAATTGAGCTCATAATCTTTAACACACCTCTAATTCCTCTACCCTCAAAGGAAACTACTCTACCCTCCTGCATTAACACACCTCCAATTCTCGCCAAGGAAGCATCTGTGCAAACGTAGAATTCACCCTGAGGATTTGGCACTGCAAGAATATGTGCTCTTGTAAGGCATTCCTTTAGTGTACTGAAGGCCTGCTCACATCTATCTGACCATAAAAACTTCTTC
Source organism: Taxus wallichiana var. yunnanensis (assembly GCA_018340775.1). Taxonomy (NCBI): domain Eukaryota; kingdom Viridiplantae; phylum Streptophyta; class Pinopsida; order Cupressales; family Taxaceae; genus Taxus; species Taxus wallichiana. The sequence continues at coordinate 238,830,195 of CM031233.1, forward strand.
CCTTTCCGCTGAAGAGAAGTGATAGGGTGAGCAACCGAGAAAAGACCTGAACAAACCTCCTGTAGTACCTTGCTAGACCTATGAAACTACGCACCTCGGTCACACTAGTGGGTGCTGGCCAATCCATGATGGCTCGAATCTTGGAAGGATCAACTGTGATACCTTCCCCTAAATGATGTGGCCCAAATACTACACCTCAGGCTGAAAGAACGCACACTTCTCCAAGTTCCCGTAAAGGTGCTGCTCGCGAAGACACTGAAGAACCTGGCGAAGGTGCTCCTCGTGCTCCTCACGTGTGCGTGAGTAAATCAGAATGTCATCAAGGAAGATAAGCACGAAGTGATCAAGGAAGGTCCTGAATACCCCATTCATCAAACTCATAAACACTGCGGGGGCATTCGTCAAACCGAAAGGTACCACTGTGAACTCGTAGTGGCCATATCTCGTGCGGAAAGTTGTCTTGTGAATATCTGTCTCCGCAATCCTGAGCTGATGGTACCCTGACTTAAGATCTATCTTAGAGAAAACTGTAGCCCCCTTCATCTGATCAAATAAATCATCAATGCGTGGAAGGGGGTAACGATTCTTGATCGTTACTTTATTCAACTGATAGTCAATACACAACTGAAGAGATCCATCCTTCTTCTTCACGAAGATAATGGTGCACCCAAGGGGTGCGCCAGGATGGATTAGTCCTTTCTCCAGAAGGTCCTCAAGCTGCAACTTGAGCTCACATAACTTAGGAGTAGTCATCCGATAGGGTGCTCGTGAGATAGGCTCTGTGCCCGGAACTAGATCTATATGGAAGTCGATCTCACATGGGGGAAGTAATCCTGGTAGCTCCCCTGGGAACACATCAGAAAATTCTAACAAGATAGGATGATCATCGAGGAAGGGTCCTCTTGACTCATCCTCCTCGATCTCGTCATGACCGTAATATCAAACATCCGAACCACCTTCGCCCACACCGCTTAAGCCGCATAGCGGAGATGGTGCGAATGGATACTGACCCTCCTAACTCCCGATATCACCGACTCTACTCAAGATCATCTATGCAAGTAGTAGTCTTATGGTGACAATCCACTCTAGCTCTGTGAGCGGACAACCAATCCATGCCCAAAATGATGCCATAAGATCCTAATGGAAGGATCCGAAGATCAGAAGTAGTGGTGAAGGGTCCCAAATTCACTACACACTCCTTGACTAAGGAGTCTACAGAAATTTTGGCTCCAGAAGCCATCTCAACATCCCAACTACGGCCTTGCCTAACTGCCACCAGCCTACAACGCTCTACTAAGGATGGTGCAATAAAAGAATCAGAAGAACCAGAATCAAATAATATAGAGGTGGAAATACCACCAACACTACCTATCGTCTCAATCACAGTACTCTGATGCTCAGCCTGGCAGTTCTTGACACTGCGTAGATCCGATGACTCCGTGCCATATCTCCAACAGTAGGCTCTGAGCTCTGTGTCTTACCCTTGTTAGGGTTATGTGGGAAATCTCTCCAATGATGTCCAACAACACCACAACCATAACAACTTCCTGGTCCTCTCCAGTGGGGAAGCAACTCCGGTGATACTCTAGATGGCCCGAGATACGAGATCCGACAATCAACTATGGATCACTTTGAGGTCTCGGTGGCGAGCTCCGACTGATTGAGCTCTCGGTGCACCCTGTGTCCTAATGGGACCCCTAGGAGGAGGCCCCATACTACGTCCTCTCTGTGCATCAAATATCTGAGGAGGTCTGTAAGGTGGGCGGGTCTGGCTGCTGCTGCTGCTGTGGTGGCCTAAATGAAGCTTGTCTGAACTCTGTCCACCCCGTGGAGGAGGAACTGACCCCTTCGACCTACTATCCTACATCTTCTGGATTCGGCTCCGAACTCTGTCTCTAGCCTGTTGTGTCTTTCCCGTGTCTCCTCTACAATATAGGCCTTCTCCACGGCCTCTGCTAATGTCTGTGGGCAGTGAATGTGCACTGCGCCTCCTAAATCCAAATTCAGGCCCCGGATGAACCTCAGTGAATCCACACTGCTCATCCGCATATCGTCGACATACTTTGGAATAGGTCAGAAATCGACTCTCATACTCGGCCTCGTCATCGATGCCTAACGAGGTCATGAAACTCGTCTATGCGCTGTTGTATAAATCTCCTGGGTAAATACCTACTCCTGAAACGCTCCTCAAACAACTCCCAGGTAATCATCTCTGAGTCAACATAGAGCTTCTGCTCCTTGGTTCTCCACCTGACTCTGCTCCATCCTTCAGAAGATGGATTGCAACACGAGCTTTCGTGTTGCTAGTACAAGGGCAGAGCTTGAAGCATCCGCTCAAGCTCACCAACCAGGCCTCTACTGAAAACCGACCTGTATCACCCGAATAGTGAGATGGTCGTAGCTTCAGGATCTCCCTGATATGGTCTGCAGCTGACGTATGATGAATCCTAGATCTCTCTGTATGCTCCTCCCTCTGTCTAGGGCTCCGAGACCTGTCCCTATGTCCTGAGATCCTGTCCCCATGTCCTCTCTGTGGTGACTCTGCCCTAGCCGACTCCGCACGGAAGTTCTCTACCCTGTGCTCCTCGCTGTGTCGAGGGGATGCCTGAGCATCTACTGATGGCTCCAAACTATGTCTAGTAAGTTGTCCTCCCAGGGCTCTCCGCATATAAGCGGCATTGACATCCTGGAGTGTCTCGCAAAATACGAGGCGGGATGGCTGCTACGGCCTGCTCTGGTGGTGGTATGTCTAGGTCTATATGAAGAGACCCATTGCCCAATCCACGCGTCCTGCACAGATCAAGGCGAGAGTTAGTTCATTGTCCTAGGCCTTGAGCCAGTTTTCTAAATTTGTTGTTTACTATAATTATCAACAGTATGGCTTTATATTTTAAAAGTATTAGCTCTGTACTAAGTTAAGTGTTCCTGTTTCACATTTTATGCGTGTGCCCAAGGGTCCCAGCTTGAATCCCGGCTCACGATACCAAAATGTAACGCCGGGAAAAACGACTACGGCTATATGAAGATGACATGCGCGCCACAACCATGCAACCCGAAAATGCGACAATTTTTTTTTTTTTGTTTTGCGAATTATTTACCTTCGTTTTCCACGAAACACGACAAGCATTCATTTGAGAAAATTTTGCTAAACATCTTTTGAGGTGTCATACCATATGATCTATCAAATTACAATTGTTCTGTATTCTTACCTGATGTCCTAAATTGTCGAGGTAAATGAAACGTGTAATTTACTGGGAGAGTCCTTACCTCCACTATTGGTTTATTCAAGTGCGGTTTCATTTATTTGCTCTGCTAACTTTGCTAATTTATAATTGTGTTACATAATGATAATATGCTACTATATATATACACTCATCATTTCTTGCAAGCTCTACGCCAGAGAAAATCGTTTTAAGGTCAAAGCTGAAGTAAATCGTCGTGAAGGTATGGGAACTGCATTGTAAAATAGCATTAGTCACGTACTTACATTGCTTGGGTTAATCTCTCATTGGATCAGCTAGGAACCAAACATAAGGCCTCGTATTTGCATGCTAGGGTCTTTTTCCCCCTTTTTTTTAAACTACTAAGCTATCGAACCCCCTTTTTGTTTACTCTTTATAGTTAGCTACAAGTTTTAAATTTTGCCCCTAACACTTTGTATATATATATTTTTATTTTTTTGCAAGGATGTATTATAGGTATGAGTAAATAAAACTATATAAATTTAATACCTTAGAAAAAAAATCGAGAGAAGGATGATCTTTTTGCAATATAAAATTCTTTTAAAGGAGGCTCTTCATAAATAGTGGCCGATTACTAAAAGGATAGGAGATGACTATTGGTTTGAAAAATTATACTATATGTTTATACAAGGACGATTGATAGAAGTCAGCGAATTTCATGAGATTTCAACTAACTATCCATAGAACCACATTACACATTCTCATCCAAGCCACTATAGTTGTGGCATTCCACATGGGCACCGAGTCAGCTCGGACGGCATGTAATATAAGTATCATCAAAAAAATTACACTTAGATGTTTCTTCACGCTTAACTTAAATTTGAAATTTTGATACAAGAAGTAAGAGTCAACTCGGGGTAAACTTTTCAAACTTTGCTTAAAGGCTATGGTTGGACGGTGGGTGGTTTAGCTACCTACCAAATTTACTATGCCTCTTTGCGTGCCGACTCCCTCTGCTGCGCCGCTCACCTCCAAACATTCTACTAGATTTGCAAATCTAGCATTTAACAAGGTCAAGCACTGTTGGGTGTTGACTGGCCGCGCCCCACAAAAGAATCGGTGGCCAGAGGGGTTACAGGAGGTGAATGGGAGGCAAGCGACCTCAACTGTCACCGCATACAATGAGGAATGGTTGGGACAGGGTCTATTAGCCGTGGCAAGGAGGCGTCTCCATTCTATTTTTGTTTCTTTGTTTTTATTTTTATTTCTTTCTTTATTTAATAATTCCTCCAGTAAGATGGCGCACAGGGAGTCTGAGCTATAACACTACGCATCTTTCATTTGTTTGGATGCTTTGACAAAGGATACAGGGATCTACGGCCCGGCCTCGCGCAACAACGACTGTGCAATAGCAAGCGAGGCCCCTAGGGCGGTTCCAACAAGCAGGTTGTCTAACTATGTTGTTATCTGTACAGTATCGATTACGCCCTAGAAGAAAACAGGTCCACCTTCAACTGATCCTATCAAACTCGCTTAAGAGACAGTGGAGGTGTCTCAAAATCGATCGGCAGCAAAAATATTACCAGGGACCCAATGAAATTTAGTATGTTGATTCTCTACGAGAGGGCTCGCCAGAAAAGTATACGGCTCGTGGAAACGAAGAGGTCTTCTAAAAGTGGGTCTATTTCATGCCAGAATATCCATGAAGCACAATTGTTTGGCAAAAAAATGGCGGTTCATGCGTAGATTGTTTATAGATTTCATTGATACTATTTATTGACTATGGCTTATAATAATATGCCTTATTAATATGAAGGAAATAATAATAGTATTTTTTATTAGTGAAATCCTATAATAGTAATCCGTTAGTCTTCATATTACTTAAACATGGATAATAATTAAAATATTAGTTTCCTTTTTAAATGAAATGTGGTAATGAACTTATTAAGCTAGAAACTTTGCATTAGAATTTCTTTCACGTATAATAAGTAGGAATGGATCTACACTAAGTGTGCAAGGGAAAAGATTTTATATTATGTATGCAACCAATTATTTATAAACTACTTTTATTTATTTTACAAGAATAAAGATTGCACCAATATTCCCACCTTTCAATATATATCCTTCAAGTAATAAGACAAAATTTAATATGTATTTTTGTAAAATTTCCCAACACCCTTCAAGAGGGTTCCAAAATTACTTCCATTAAGTTTTAAAGCAAGAACTACTAACATGTAAACGAGATTAACATACTCATGAGAGGTTCCAAGTCAAGTAAGAAGGAGAATAGATAGATTGTCATCCTTTCAACTTTTGATTCCATCTATATTACATGCTTATTATTGGAGTTCAAAAACAACTTTCATTCAACATTTGTTACAACACTTTCTACTTCATGTGGAACAAATTTACAATAATGTAAACACCTTTCAAGAAAAATTTGCATTCAACCATGTGACTTTTGGGGCAAATATAGATTACAATGTCCTTTATTTTTTGAAATAAAAACAAGATGATACAACTTTCTTTTTCATACAAATTTACAACCAAATGATGTATATAAGGGAAATGGAAAGAGTCTTCACAAGCTCCAAGGTGTTATTCATCCATGCTCCAAGTTCCAAGTAGCTCAAATCACAACCAAGATAGGGGGAGAGGCAACACTCTCCTCCCAACCAAAATCTCAATGGAGAAGAGAAGCAATCTCCTCCATTGACCCCCGCGCCCCAAACACAACACAATGAAAGGGTGGTCTCCAACTCAAGGCAACAACACCTGCTTCCACAATACAATTTCTTCACAACATTCAAGGCTAAGATAAAAGAAACAAAGAGACACACAATAACACCAAACATTTCACAACAAGGCTTTCATCCAAGCCAACAAGAGAAGGAACTATGGGAAATTTTTTCCTTATGCCTCCCCATTGAGATGAGATGCCCATCCAAACCCTCCACAATAAAACTCAAGCCCCTATGACTCTTATGCCTCCCTCAAGTACCCCTTTTTCCTCCCATACTCTTATGCCTCCCTCCTCTTATGGCTCCCTCAAAGACAAGGTAAGAATGTGAACCTTCTTACCCAAGATGGGCATCCCTCTCAAAATCCCTCCACAATTTCCTGTTTCTACTCTTATGCCTCCCTCATGAGTTTTCCCATAGACCTCTCCTACACTACACATTAAGCATTCTATCCATTTTTCCACAATACACAAAAGTAAACATACATTTTCCACAAATTTAAGCATAGAAACAACAACAATAAGAAAGCAAAAAGGGAGAAGGTTTCCTACCTCTCCATTGGAGAAGCCTAAACCAAGAACTTTGTCCAAGCTCCCTCCAAAACAATCCCAAGCATGCAAGTCCAAGCTCCTTCTTTTTCTTTCTCCCCAATCTTTTCTCTCCCCAAAAGAAAATAACAAAAAGAACTCTCCCACAAAAACCTCCAACCCCCTCAACAAGAGAGGAAGTTTCCATAAATAGACAAAAGGGAAGGGTGAGGGTGATGTGGCTCCATGTAGGATGCCACATCACACATCCTCAAGACCACCTCCCAAAGTCAACTCAAATACCAAAACACCATAAATGGGTGGTTGGGTTGAATGACATCTCTTTTCCACATCCATCCCTTCCCATGTGTCTTAAGGCACAATTAAATGCAAAAGGAAGACAAGTGCACTCCAAAGTCACATTTTCCTTCCCAAAACAATAAATAATCCCCTTTTTGGCTTCCCAACCCATAGATATGGTTGGTAAGGGGTTTTGGGAAGTGTGGGACAAGTTCAACTTGTCCCACAAGTCCCCCAAAATTGCCCTAAATCTCAAAATCGAGATTCAAAGGATTTGGAGTGGTCAACACTCAAAACCAAGCATTCAATACATGAGGAAACACAAGGCTCAAGGAGCCAACCATCAAAATTAATTACATCCACTAGAATTCCCTCCAAAACTTAAAAATTAAAACAAGATGTTAATTTAATCTAAACATACTTAGCAAAAGTAATTAAAAAAAATATCACAAATAAAATCACCTACTAAAGTAAGTTAAAACAAGTAAATAAAATTCTTACCCCCTTGGTCACATTAGAAAATTTCCCCCTCATGGAAATTTTCTTAACACATAAAAGAATAAAGGTAACACAATACAATTTACTAGTTGCCTTGACGACCAAATGTTGTAACCACCCGACATCCTGTTGTGTTTGGTTCCCAATCCCCCTCATGGTTGTGATCATGTTGTGTTTCCTGCAAAATGCAAAATACCTCCTTCGGCCTTGCGGCCATGTCAAAATGTCCAAAATAATCATATGCATGAAATTTATTAACATCTATACGTAATTCAATTATCCATTATTCCAAGGTTTAAATCACAACTTAATTATGCATTTCATCATTATCCAAAGTTATAGTAATGTAAATTCAACAACTACATTCTATTTATCATGGCGAAGAAATCCAATGTTAGAACACATGCAATACATCCAAAAAAATAACATCGGTATCCAATAGTCTGTCCATGAGTCAGTGTAGATCATACTGAAAACAAAATCCAATCATAACCCAAATGCATCTACTCACAAAACATCATGCTAATCAATGTAAGTATAAGTCATGTCCATAACCAAAAGTCTGCATAACTCAAAATGATAGTCAACTAAGTGTCATAGGGAAGTGGGCATTACACAAGATAGGTACCAAGTGTTATACAAGAGATCATTAATATTAGATTAAAACACAATATGGGCTTGGTCTGTCATGATATATATATATATATATATGTAGCTTAGTTGAATGAGAGTCAATGAACATGTCATTCTCACAAAAGTGGACTTTAGTATAATGATATAGTGTATTCTTCATTGAAGTGTAAGGAGGAGCTTGGACTTTCGTGGTATGAAGAAAATGTGTCATGTTGGGTTAGTGATCAAGGGAGTAATCATTGGAAATAGTATTCATTCTAGTAATACTAAACAATAAAAAATCAATGCTAACATTATTCGAGGTGAATATGTCAGATATACACTACAACCAAGATCATCCAAAATCCAATGGGATGGGTTAGGAATCGAGAGAGAACAAAAACTTGGTGGTGATTATTTGGATTATCAAGGCAACCATGAGCTTAACATATCATTCACAAGCCACTATGGGTGTGAAAAGAGGTGTAATATTAGAGGGTGTAAGTACTAAAGAAGGTAAGGCCTCATAGATAAATTGTAATGCCTGTTCATCATTTCTCCTTTGCTTCGCGACGACCTTGCTTCTTAGAGTTGAACGCGTTGTTGCTTTTCCTTTGAAACGTTAGTGTTTCGCCTTGTCGATTTTAACTGTTGGTTGCTAGTAATAATGATAATAATAATAATAATAATGACATTATGATTGTATTATCGATCAACGATTGTATTTTGTTATTATTTTCTTTATGTCGATTGTTATCGACATCATCCTCTATTATCGTTAAACTATCCTTTTGATTTGTTTGTCGCTCCGCATTTGATCGAGCCTCATTGCGCAAATGAGGAAGAGTATGTTTTGTGGTGGCGCCACGGTTGGGGTGGCGTTCGCGTAAATATTTTATTTAAGTACTCAACCCCGTTCTCCTCCTGGGTCGACCGATCCCTCAATCTTAGAATTGTTTTAAATTACTAATTTTAAATATGGATTTTTATGTCCCCAACCTACCTTGTCTCTCCCTTTTGATCTCCTTGTGTACCACGTTTGGCATGGGGAAGGGAATGTTAATGTCTTTTACTTTGTTTCCTTGGTTGGCTGGAGGTGGGTGGCTTTAATAGCCACCTGCCATTGCATTAAAACCCCTGCATCCTGCTTGGCATGTTGAAATCTCCCTTGTAGGTGGCCGCACTTCCCTGCATTTATTAATGTTGACTTGCTAATCCCTTGAAAATTGCTATCTGCCTTCTATATTCTGTTCTGGCCGCATACGCAAGAAGGAGAGTCTATTGTTTAGATTTGGTGAAGAAGGGTGTTAAAACCCCCAATCTAATGGAGTCGCAGGTTTTGGGAGCTCCGCCTGTGCTGTATTCCCTCCTCGCCATGGCTGCAAAACTCCTTGCCTTTGGCAAGTGTTCTTTGTGAATGCATATGGGCGCAGTAATGGGTCGATATGGTGGGTTTTGATGAAGCTTCAAGCTAGTGAGGTAGGCGTGTTACCTCCACTTTCATTGGGTGTTGCGAGGTGTGTTCTTGTCGGGGATCCACAACAACAAATAACTGTAATAAATAGCCAAAGGCATGTTGCAGTATGGGAAGCCTTTTGAGCGCTTCTAACAAGCAGGTTGTCCAACTATGTTGTTATCTATTCAGTATCGAATGCATCCTCAAATTCAGGATTCTCCTTCAAGATATTTTATCAAAATCGACTATGTGACAGTGAGAGTGTTACCAGGGGACCTGATGAAATTTATTACAAAGATTCTCTATTGAGATCTTACTTGTTTTATGATGTAACTCATGGAAGAGTATCTCATAGAGGCGGATCTGTTTCATATCAGAATATTCACGAAGCACAAATTGCCTTGCTGTTTCATTTCTTCCACTCTGCCCCGTAGATGAGGGTCTGTCTCCATCGTGTGTTCGATTCCGGTGGCTTCGGGGTTAGTTTGGAAGCTTTATCGGGGAAGCTTCTTCGGGAGAGGCGTTTCTCCTACTTTATTAATTCTGCTTTCCTGCCAACATTGAGCCATTCTGAATTAAGGTGAGCGATGGCGAATTTGGACGTAAACACAGCTTCTTTTCAGCACATGGAATTAAGTGCAGCGCAGTCTGCATGCAGCGACCTCGATTATGCCTTTCAGCTGCAGTTACAGGAGGCCCTCGCCGTCTCGCTCGCAACAGCTCAACAGCCCAACAATTCCACTTCTCCTTCTTCTTCTGCTCCTGCTTCTGCTGCGAATACCGTTTTCAATGGCAAACAACCTGCTCATAGTGAAGAAGAAGATGAGATGAAATTGTTACTAAAAATGCAGGCACTCGAGTTCGAGAAATACCAACAAGAACTCACCGATCATGAGCAGGCCACCGAAGAAATGCGCCGCTTATCGCAAGAAAACCGCAGAAGAAACCATGACGCCCAATTTGCGCGCAGTATTGAAGATATGGCGGAAGGGGAGTGGGAAGACGTTGGAAATGACTATGAGAAACCCTTCGAAGCTACGCAGGAGGAGAGGCAATTTAAGCTATATTTTAAAGGGTTGGTCAGTTGCGAGTGTGTGGGGGAAGAGCAGTGGGAGGTTTTTTTTTAGGCGCAGGTATTGCTATTTATGATCCGGATGATAAGTTGGTCTTGCAGGTGGCGAAGCCGCTGGGGCTTGGCTTGAGCAGGGCGCCCTCATCAATGGCCACTTTTCCATTGCTTGCTTGCCTGCACCTATTCCATCCATGGCTTCGGCGGGATTTTAGATCCACAGCTGAAGGATATGGGTGAAAGATTGACTGGAGGAGCTAATGTGCATAATAGACCTGGTTCCTTGCCTACATTTACTCCTAATGGTGTTCATTTACCATCTGTAAATGATGTTGCAATTGCAGTTGAAACAAAAGGTAGGGAATCTAATGGTCTTCCGGTTGCTCGTAATTCAACCTTTCCAATTGCAGACTCCAATAGTACTATTTGCCATTCAGTGGTAGATGGACAAGTTATTACAAACAATAAGATTTTTTTTCAGCCAGTTCAAGATAGGTCGACAGATTCAAACATGTTATATCAAACCCATAGTATTGATGAAACCCCAAGAAGTGGATCAGTGGGACGTGTGGCTTATGTAGTCCCTGCTGGATATGTTGTTGTGCATGCGTTTAAAACAGGCATGATAAGACTAACCTTCTCTCTTAATGATTTATTTCCTTTAGCATTTGGATAAATCGATCTTTGCAATTTTGTTCGAATTCTGTAGATATGGGTTTCTTTTGGAATGTTGATGTGTTTTTGTTTTACTAAATAAATAGCGTTTGGACTCTGGATATTATATAACATGCATTTACATATATTGACTCTTTCTTGAAAGAGATGCCCAGAAAGAGATGGGTTCCAAATGACTTTAATCATAATTGCATGAGTTGATCTCTCTCCCCCTTTACCGTTTATCTTAATTACTATTTGACAAGAAGAAATCTCTCCAGTGATTCTCGCTTATCGATCTTATAAAGTTGGTTTATCATTTTGCCATGATTATTCCTGTGAACAGTGGTTTCTGTAGAAAATATTGTGGTGTGTGTATGAGATTTAGAATATTCCTTGTATTGTTTTTATTTGTAGAACATGGCTTGAAAACGGGAATTTTCTTGGAAGACTATGTTTGTCTTTTATTGTGGTTTGATAACGATATAAACCCCTTTAGAATTGGGGGCTTCTATTTGGGGAGTCGTACTGGTTTTACTGGTCTTTCTAGATACCATCTGACTCTTTTGATTACCGTTTACCTTGGGGATTATTGAAAACCCCTCACCAGGGCCTCTGCTATTATTATTACTATGAGCTTATTATTAGATTGGAACCCTCCTGAAGCATGCGCTAATGGGTTTTCTATGACCTTTACGAATATGCTAAGCACACAAATCATTATCCTATGTGGATAATTCTATGGCTTAATTTTGAGGCACTACTTGGATATTTGAATCGGTTAAAGTAATATTGGATACATCGAACTCTCATGAATGTTGACATTCTTCAAGTTTGATTGATATGTGATGTCCTTATGCATATGAATTCGTGCAATGCTTGAAATATGAAATTTTAAATATATCTTATACTTTGACCTTGAAGCTTGTCGAAAGACTTTTTGGTAGGAAAATGGATGAATAGGGAAGTTAAGCTAACTACCCTAAAATGGATTCATGCATAGCCTTAAGTAAAGGTGACAAGCTACCATAATGGGGTGCATACCATGTATGACAAAGAAGGATATAAGTCCACTTGAAATTATTTAACTTCATTTTATAGAATAATAAGTAATACCCATAAATTGGGGTATGCAAGTGGAGGTTGAATTATATAACAGGATATATTACGTTATCAAGTAACCAGTAAGGATAAATATGTTATTTCAATACTTGGTTAACGAGTGGATTATTTTTTGGCATTTACGATGATTATTATGTTAGCTAAAAATTGATACTTGCATCTCAATTGGGAGTTGAGATAATGTTGATACTTATAATTATAGTGGCTTGGACCGCGCTTACTTATCTTAGTTAGTCAAATGTATATTTGACATATTAGCAAAATATGACAATATTGTTGATCGTAACTCATTCCAATGAGTTGGACCCTTATACTAATAGAAACATATAAAGGCATGGAATAAGCAACCAAAAGGTTACCTAAATAATACATGAACTTGTGGATTGGTGGAATCTTTGTTAACATAAGTATATTCTTAAAATTGTGAGATAAATATCCAAATTATACTTACATATCACTGATTATCTATGAAGGTTTGATACTTGGGTAATATCGATGAATAACATAAGATTGATACTTGTATTTATTATATAAACTTAATGTCGTTGGTGCTTTTATTTAATTGAAAGATAATATTGTTGGATACTTATATATGTGAAGTAGGTCGAGGGTATTAGGTGAGCGTTATTTTTATTACTGTAATTTAAGTATGATTGATTCGCATGGTTAAGGTTGTATATCTAGTCATTTAAAATTGTGTTCTTATGTAAGCGAGATCTTAAGGAAGTGAACATTAATGAGTATGAAATGTATTATCATGAGATGTGCGGTTAAGTTTTAAATGTATGTTAGAAATTTATTTGATAAGGAGTACTACAACTTTCATTTATTTAAATGCTAGATGGCATAAATTATTAGGTGTGGTTTATATCTTATCATGCTGGTTCTAATAACTGACTCTAGCATATATTTGTGCGAGATGGATTATACAAGTAGATTAAAGAAAAGAGTGTAAAAGTTTCATCAGTTCAAATTATGAAGTTCTTTGTAGAAAGTTCAATGCGTTGTAAATTTTGTAACTTTGCTTGCAAGGAGTTTAGAAGTTCTCTTGTCTTGGTATGTTCGGAAAAACTACGTGGTGAAGTGTTCTTTCCCTTTTGTTGTTTGACTAGTAACTTACCTTGGTGAGAAATGATATTCAATCATTACATTGGCATAAGCATTGTAAAACTTTGATCTTGAGAATTAAGTGTTAATTTAAATCTTTCTAAGACTTTGTATTGATGTGTTATATGTAAGTTATAATGGGGTGGCTTTTCCTTACAGAAGTTACCGAAAAGTTTTATTCAAAGAAATATGTTGTGGAGGAGATCCCCTTGAGAACAAACAATGCCTTAAGTAATCAAGAGTGAGACTATCCTTGCAAAGTGAAATTATAACACGTGATATCCCTAGCTAAACTAGTAAACACTACCCCTTTTGGGTGAACTCTTAAACAAGCTTAAAGGAAAACAATGGTTAACTTCTGGAAGATAATAAGATTTAGCAAGTAGGAGAAGATTGTAAGTGAACTACTCTACAAAGGTGTATAAGAAAATAGCTCAGTTGGTAAGATGAAATTGTGTGAATCATATATTGAAACTTCTCGAAAACATATGTTATGAATTAAAGGGTGTTTTATCAAAATAAATAACCTTCAATCACTCCCTTCTTTGTGGCATGCCCTAGCTGTGAGAGTGTCATGTGGTTGGACTTCTATGTTGTTCTGTCAAAAAGAAAAGTGTAATATCCTTTTGGGTGTGAATGTTTTCCGTGCTGACCTTGTGGTCATCCCCGTAACAAGTGGTTCCCAGAGTTGGTTGTAACTTTGTGACGACATGTTGTGTCGTGTTATGTGTCGAAGCAAGTCAAAAAAAAAAAAATCCTGTCTTTTACTGTGTTGTTCGTGTGTGAATTTTTGGGTCATTAAATGAATGTATTCTTGTTTGTATGAAAATTGAGTGTAGATGTGGCCAATAATGAAAATGAATGTAAATGTAAGATTTGTAAAAGTTTCAAAATGTGAAAATTCTTTAGAGATATGTAAAATATAAGAAGAGGATTGTACATTGGGGGAGGGTGTGGATATTGGAAATAAAACAATATATCCATGTTTTTGAAGATCATTGACTAAGTAAATCAAAATTGGAAATGATCAACTCCATGTATAGAAATTCGATGATTAATATTTGAATGATATTTCTTAGAAGGAAAATTGAGGAAGTTGTCATCAATAATGAGAGGCAACAAATTATGTTATGTATTAAGATGATCCTAGATGGCAATAGGATGTGCAAGTGGTAGAGCGTCCAAATTTTTGACCATATTTAATAGTTGGTCTTAGTACAAATATTAGAGATATCATTCTTAAGACAATAAATCTCAAGTTCAATAGAGACATAGTTGGAATGAAACATATATTCATCTTCATCGATTGGGTTGAAATTGAGATTACATAAATTTTTATCGATTGAGGTCAATGGCATCATCATCGCTATCAATAGATTAACCAAGTGCATTAGGTTGCTGAAAAACACTATCAAATAGGGTGCGCAAAGTAACTATTGGTTGTGAGACAATAACAAAATATGAGGAAAGGATGGTAGTGATAGGAGCTATAGAAATTTTTCCAAATGAGGATAGAATGGGATCAGAAGGGTGTTAATTATTTCACTAGCAACATAAGTATCGAGACAGGACATATGAATGGGTTATAAAGCAGGCGGGACATAAGGAAGTTATGGATGGGACATATTAAGTTGACAACACTAGAAGGGGTCAATATTGGCAACTATAATGTAGTCAATGCCATTACGGAGGAATTTAGCAAATTCGTCGAAAGTGGAAGGAATGGCCTATATATATCCAAGAGTGGGCAAAAAGTAATTTATATTGAAGAGCATTATCCATAATATATATAAGGGTTGGTAATGTCATAGAACCAACATGAACATACAATGCAATAGTGTCTATTGTGGAGTGTGCATTATTATCAAATCCATGAATAGTAGTAACAATAGTATTGATCTCATTAGTAGAAAGACCCATTTGTAAAAAGAGACTTAGAGTGGATATTTAGACAAAATCCATTGTCATTCAAGACCCGTTTAATGATAAAAATTTGAACAATTACACAAAGAGCTGGGTAGGCATTAGAATTAGAGACAGTAGGGATATGAGTCTCTTTGAAGGTACTAGCCTACTCGACAGCTTTAAAATTATCCATGACAGAAGTAAAATCAATTGGTTAAGTATCAATAAGTAAGGTAAATAATCCCAAAGTGGAATGGAGAATGCCCTTGTTTGAGTTTGTTATTACCTGGGGAAGTTGTTCACCATATTATTTTGTCATTGCCTATTCACGTAGCATATTTGATATGCATGTAAATAGGAAAATTAAATTTCTCCCTATTTTATTAGTTGTTCAACCCCATTCTTTAATTTATACAAATCATGGAGCCTATTTAGGTACCACTCCCTATTTGTATGACAAGATGCAATATCACATAGATAATGTGAAATTATTTGGAAAGACTTTATTTTATGTCTATGTAATGTTCTTCGCTTGACACTATGGTGACGACTTGCACTAGAGATCCTACATGATGGAAGAGTTTTTAAACTCTGATATGGTATCAGAGAATACTTCATATAGCTATTACTCAGCCTCTAAGCTTAGAATTTGGTTGTACTCGAGAATTCCATTCCTCTAAAAGGCGATACTCCTCAATGCATAGGATCTACAATTCATTTCAGGGAATTTCGACATTGATAATTGGTATTCAGTTTGTTGGATTTTACATTCGGTGATTAAATCTTAGGCTTTGCCCATTCGTACGACATCTACTTGAGGATTTAAGTCTTTCCTTTTTCTGTTTCGTTTGAATTTTATATTTTTCAGATTATACATTTATTTTTGATGGATTTTGATTGCTTATTGAAGAAATTGTCAATTTTTTTGTTTTGCAATTTTTCTGTGATCATTTTCAAACCTACGTCATGCCATCATAGAGCTTTATCTTCTCAATCAATCCTCCATCAGTGGCTCTATTCACCACCAAAAGGAATAATTTGTATAAACGCTATCTACACCGGTATCTACTTCTAACGGCTTGGTGGGTTCATAACTTTGCAACAGATTGTGTGTTTAATTATGATATGTAAGATGACACAGGGAGAAAGTTTTATATATGTTGATTTGCATTATTCAGAGTTTATCTTGATACATTATATTCTAGATGAATTTCTTATGTCTTAATGTTCTGAGTATAATTATGATCTCATGGATGTTGGAATCAAACTATTTGATATGTGGATATAAGATGATAGAATTGGTTAATGGATGATGATTATTGGTTCTATGTATATATGATTTCTCGATGTTGTTTATGCCTCCATGAGGCAAGAGAGGTATTTATGTTTGTGATTGTAGGGAAATTATATCACTATACATCGAAAGGGGATAGGGGACCAACCATAGAAGAATGTTGGGTGTTTTGCAACATGGCCAAATTTGACAACTTGTGTCTAATGTATATGTTGTGTTATTGCATGTTTAGTTAGGAGGTTTCCCATGGGGGTGACCTCACATGTGTGGCCATAGGGTGTAATGTTTATGTTAACTAATTTCCCTCTCCCAGTGAAATTGACAATCAGAAGGCTAGTAAATGCGCATCAGACTGCAAGAGACAACAGTTGATCAAAGGGGTGTTGCAGAGAAGAAAAATTCAATACTTAGAAAAATCAACAAAAATGTAGTAAATGTGGAAAAAAGTCCCGAGCGGTCCGAGGGACATTTGGGACGAAAGTAGGCATGGGCCATGAAAAAGCCAAAATAGCCACACTAGTGAAATGTGGAAAAAGTGGAATATTTTTTCCTATCTTTGTCCACGGGAAAGCTAGGACAAAAGTACCCGAAATGCCCAAAAGCCGATTTGGTCGAATCAAGTTTATTGTGGGAAAGGTGGAAAATGATGTCCCGAGTAGTCCGAGGTACGGTTGGGACAAAATTACGTGTAGGTCCCCAAAAATGAAATAGCCACAACCAATGAAATGCGGAAAAGAGGAAGATTTTGTCTCGCGCGATCCACAAGAGAGCTGGTACAAAAGTACTTGAAATGCCCAAAAATTTGATTCGGTCTCAACTAGTTCATCATTTGAAAAAGGCGGGAAAGAATGTCCCAGTGGTTTGAGAGAAAGTTGTAATGAAAGTACTTACAGGCCCCAAAACGTTGAAATAGCCGCAGCCCAATGAAGTTCGGATATGGCGGAGAAAAATGTCCTGAATAGCTAGGACACGGGGACCCAAAAAGGTCAAAAAGACTAAAAAATCGAGGAAACTACTCACATTTACTACAAGATGGCACCCTCATCTTCAAACAGCCATAAATTTTGATTGAAAACTCAAATTTTCACGAAAATGTATTTTAGAGGGTGTTTCAATTATTTAAAAATGAAGAAGTATAGTTCCTAATTTTGGAGGGTTTTCCAGATTTCTCACATACCACATAAAGACGTATGGGCTTCCTTTCTTCTTTAGCAGGTATAATAGTTGAGGCATGGGTTTTACGGTGGCAACCATCATTTTTACAAGTGTTTTAATATATTTTTGGGTGGTTAAAGAAGGATTTCAAATTCCTCCTCTCCTCTTTTCTCTCATTCTTCCTATATATTGGAAGGAGGGGCTCATTTTAAATAAGTTGGAAAACTTGTATCTTCCCCTCCCTTCTTCTTTCTTGTCTATAATAGTTTTTGTGGAAATTATAAACCTCCCCGTCGAAAATTGTAATGCAAGATATGTGCCTTTGAGCTTTAGTGTGGACTATTGTATCAATTTCGAAGAAATATGAAAAAATTTGTGGATATTTCAAACACCCCTTTTTTGTTTCATTGCATCTTTTCGGTCTTTCATTACATACAAATTACTACGCACCTTTTTGTTTTCATTACAAGACGCTGGTTGTGTTGTGTTTATTATGCAGGTTATCTAACCATCCTTCTTAGTGCATCATCTTCCCTTAGAGTAGGTTTTAATTTCATGCATTTTCTCTATCTCTGTCTCCTTGTAAATATTAGATTAGGGTTAGATCTACAACTCTCTTCACTTTAGAGTGGTTGGCACTAGGATAAGTTAGGAACCCGACATTCTTCAAAGATTTTTCCCGATTATAAAGTCCCACACTCTGGAAAATGCTCCATGTTATGCAATCTGTAACTACCCAAAAGATTCACACACACGAACAACACAAGAAAAGACAGGATATTTTTTTTTTTGACTTACTTCCACACATAATACGACACAACATGTTGTCACAAAGTTACAACCAACTCGGGAACCACTTGCTACGAGGATGACCATAAGGTCAGCATAGAAATGTTCACACCTGAAGGATAATACACTTTTTCTTTTAGACAAGACAACATAGAAGTCCAACCACGTAACACACTTACGTTAGGGTGATCCACAATGAGATATTCTTGAGGGTTATTTATTTTAAAAATACATCTTGCAATTCTTAGCTTACGTTTTCAAGGAGGCTCAAGATATGATTCATACAATTCATCTTACCAAGCTAAGTTTATTCTTTTTACACTGAGTAATCATCTTTAATCTTCTCTATTATGACATTCATTTGCTTAATTCGTTTATTTAGAGAAAGGGGTAATTTAATTTCACAAGGCCATCTATTAACACTTACGCTACTAGAACTTGTTCATGCCCATATGACAACATGGGTTTGCGTTCAACATACTTAAGAGAAGAAAGACAAGGCACCTTGGAAAAAGGTTAGAGGGAGAAGGTTGAGTTGAAATCATCTTCAAGACCTCATTTGTTATTACCAAGATTTAATTGAAACTTGAGAACTTAACCAGAATTATTAAAGATTTTACTTAGGCTTTACTAAATGAGTTTTATAAAAATAAAACAATTTACCATCCAATGGCTAAGAGATAGATTGCATGGTCTCTAAAGTGTTATCTCCGATTATTAAATCTTATTATCTTCCGAGATCTAACCATAGATTTTCCTTACGTTCGTTTAAGAATTTCACCATAAATGGGATAGTGTTCATTAGTGTAGCTAGGGATATCACGTTATATAATGTTACTTAACAAAGGATGGTTTCATCTTTTATCACTTATGGAATTACATGCTCTCAAGTTTGTCACCTCTACACTAATTTATTTGCAATATAAATTTTAGTTTAACTTCTATAAGTATTAAACAACCCATTTTATTTTACTTATAACACACTATTACTAAGTCTTAGAAAGGTTTAACTCAACATTTAATCATAGGGATAAAGTTTAGCATTATTCATTTACGAAAACGAAACAAGGTTACTCAACAAGCGGTAAACAAATTTTCATATAATTTCAAAGATAGTCAAACAATTCAAGGTTCCAGAGTTAAGGCGACATAATCCACGATACAATACACTAAGACATTGATCCTTTTCTAAATTTTCCACTAGATGTTATCAATAGTTGAACAATATAAAAAGGATTCATGCAAAAGAACTTCTCAACTGAGGTTGATGTAAAAATCTACAAGTCTATCCCTCATCTACTCACAAAATCCATCTGCAACAAATTTTTCCACAAGAGTCAGTTCGCGAGAACTGAGCAAGATAAGGCTACACAAAACCACCATAACTATTATGTAACAATACCACGAAAAGGAAGCACTTTATTAAAAGAAATGGGTTAAACCTCTAAACACTATAAACACATCAAGTTATAATAAAGTCTCCATCATGTCAATCAAAGAAGGAGAAGACCTGTACTTCAGTTAGGAGTAAAAGCAACGAAAGTATAGCAATCGTATGAGAATGGCCCTTGGCCCTATAAGGAGAAAACAAACAATCTAGCAAAAAACAGAATTCCCATCAAGTAAGTAATTAAACAATAATTACAAGATTGAGATTTGATATATATACCAACCATCTAGAAATTTATCAAAGGTACCAAACGCATAGACTAAAATAATATATTTCTAAAAGAACAAGAGTTGATCGGCCCAAGAAAGGGGAACCACGGTTTTCAGAAATTAACACAAAAGCCATGTATAATTGAGTTTCAAACCAGAAATCAATTAGAGTATACACACAACATAAGTTTCGAAGTGAAGGCAAGTATACTAGTTTTGACCATTAACTACAAGATTTTCCAATCATCCAAGAAGGGTCAAAGTCTTACAGGCTAGTAGCAAACACGTGAGAGAAGAAGGGAGTTCCGTCACACAAGAGTATACAATAATGTCATCAAAAATTTTTATAACACTAAAGATTTGCAAACCTCCACAACAATACTAATGTTTGGTTAATTTAAAATAAATTACCCATTTCCCAAAACAACCATATTTTAAGGCAACCCTTGGTAACACAGTCAACCGTCACAATAGATACAAACATAATTTCTAAGTGACATTATCAAAACAAAACCTTCCGCTATGAATCCATAAGACTATCAAATGAAAGATGAGTTTTTCCCAAAGATTGATCACATTTAAGGAAATTTCCATCACAAAATATTAAGGTAATTACGTGCATAAAAACCGACCAATATTAATTAATAGCGCTAACATTACAAAGCAGAAATAATGCAAGTTAGGAAAAATAGAAGAGCACCATCAACAACAATTCCGAGAGGGGGATTAGACCAAAACTATTCTAGTGTCAACGAGGTACTGGATTCGCACAATGAAACCTTGAGCTTAGTTGATCCGAAAAGCTAGTTATGGTTCAAGTTGATAGGGATGGTCAAGGTACTTCTTGAGGATGGCCTTAAAATCCTAGAAACAAGATGAAAGATAATATAAGAGTCTAAACATGCGAGATGGAAAACAAATTGCACACAAACCTTTTCATTCTACAAGTTTTAATACCGAAACTCTAAGCTAGCTAGCCCACGCATTGATCACACTAATCCTACAACCTTTCTTTCTCGATGCCAAAAGGTTATCAAAGGGACTTGCGAAGGAGCTAACAAAAACGCCAAAGACAAACTTGGGTGCTAGGGAGGGGCTTCATAGTTATCGTAAACTTACTTCCATGATAATGAAAATACTAGTTTGGTCAACATAATAACTTGCAACTCAATCGCAGAGAAGAATAAACACATAAACAAACAGATGAAGATCTATCACTCGAGCAAGAGAAACATAACACCCAGAGGAGAGGGCACATGCATCCTTTCGACTAACATACTGACAACGATAAAAGCTAAAACAAGAAGAAACAAGCTGAAACGGGAAATCTCCCAACATAACATCCAACTAACAAATCAATGCAAGGAAAAGGTGGTTCGATTTCACAATAATTTTAAATAAAATAACAGTAGAAAAGTGTAGAAATATCTTGCCTTTTTCCAGATTCAATAGGTTTCATGGACACCACCGGACCAGCAACAACAACCCAAGCCTAATTCCATTTTCTTCAAGATGGTTGGGCGCCTAAACATCGACCATCTTCATGTTGGCATAGGTAGGAGTTCATGGCCGGTGGGTGGTCTAAAATACTTGCCAACATCCTCCCAACACCGCTCCAAATTAGCCCTAGAACTTCAGAGGCCCCATTTTTGGAAATTGAACTTGATCCTTCGTCATTCATCCAAACACCTCCACCATCTCCATATGCATTTTATTGTTTCTGATTTGGACCTCCTAACCTTGGTTCTCTCATATTAGGAGCAGCTGTAGTCTGAGACGAAGCAAAAGAAGATGGCTTTATAACCAAAAAAATCTCTTGGTACAGACTCCATATCCATAAAACAGTCCCTAGACTTAGCATCCTCAATTAAGGCTGACCAGTCACTAGATTGCTTCAATGCAGCTGCTTTTCCCTTAACCCAAAGTGCTCTGCGAGCTCGTGCTAGTGCCATATTCATGCGGTGAATATCAGCTACAAATCCAACCCCATGATTTGAAGCTCGGACACAAGACATAATGATTACATCACGCTCCTGGCTCTGAAAGGCATCTACCGTAATGATATATAAACCTTTTCCTTCATCAGATTTGAGGACAACATCAAACTCTCGGTCTAAACATTTCAGTTGTAGCTTGATAATTCCAATAGAAACCTTTATGCCTGCCAACTTAGTGACTCGTTGAAGAAGCTCATATAATTGCAAAGCAAATTGTGCTTCATGAATATTCTGATATGAAACAGATCCACGCCTATGAGATTCTCTTCCATGAGTTACATCGTAAAACAAGTAAGGTCTCAATAGAGAATCTTGTAAATAAATTTCATCAGTCTCTGGTAACACTCTCACTGTCACATAGTCGATTTTGATAAAAATATCTTGAAGGAGAAACTTGAATTTGAGGATGCGTCGATCGATGAGTAATGATAACAACATAGTTGGACAACCGCTCTTGGAAGCACTCACAAGTGATTCACCATATACGCAACATGGTGGCGCTGGTTAACTCTTGTTGTAGGGTGTTGCTTTGTGGATCCCGACAAGAACACACCTCTCAGCACCCAAAGGAAGTGGAGGAAACACACTTACTTCACTTTTGCTAGTTGTGCATGGCAGCCAAAAGGAACAGCGCACCTTTTTCACCTGAAACGCCTCAGGAAACAACAAATAAAAACCATGTCCATACTTTAGTGTTAACAGGCCCTCATCCACGGGAAGAGCAGAAGAAACATGCACGCGAGGAAGGAAGATTGGATTCACGTTGTATAGGAAAGGGGGGGAAAAAACGTAGCTAGCAAGGGACGGGGAAGAAGGAAGGTGTCCAGCGGGAACCCCCGACAAGAACACATCTCGCAAAATTCAAGAAGGTGGAGGTAAAGACGCCGCTTCACTAGCTGGAGCTCCAACTAAAACCAGCACGCAGAGGAGGAGCTAGGAAGAAAAACACCATGACAGAAGGATTTGCTGGCTTCTCTGCCCACACAACCAGGAAGAAAAAAATGCCCCTCACACGCCTACATCACTAGCTATAATGTCAAACTAGACTGCGCCCATACGCATTGAATGAAAAGATCAAAAAGAGATCCAGGTGAAGAAAAACAGGCCTCCACCGACTCCATCTCTCTCACGCAAGGTAGAAAAATGTGATGGTCATTACAGTCTGCAGGTTGGGTGGTTGGGGGAGACTAATGTCATCCATGTGCAACAAGGCCTGCGAATGGATCCGGTCACCAAGGTGGCAAGTGGAGGGTAGGTGCAAGCAATTAAAAGATATAAACTACGCAGTCCTCACCTTCAAAGGCACCACAACCCAACCTCTCCCCTTCCATGAACCAATGCTTGGAAAAGACAACAAACGTGGCTGTGATTCCTCAAGAGGTTTTAATATCCATTATAAATTTTAACAACAAAATTCATTACGCATTACACTCGATCAAAAGCATGATAAGCTCACTAGATGAAAATTAAAAATGACCCTCGAAACAAAAGTGCACTTACGACGTAACGAGATTGTGAGACAAAGTGAAAGGAGGGAGGAAACTATACCAAGATAAATCCGCGATAAGGTCAAAGTCACCTGTCGATAAAAGGGAGCTCAAAAAAACGTTCAACGAAAAGCAATGGGGGCAAGGTGGCAGAAACGGAAGTCAATGCCCAACGGGGCATTACATTCTCCTCCCCTTAAGAAAGCATCATCCTCAATGCAACATAACACAGCGGAAAAGAAATGGTATGCAAACAAGAACAGGTAAAGGAGAAAGTACACCCTATGGTTTAAAATTTTAGTTGATTAAAGCACGGCCACAGGGTAGCCTTAGGAACATTTGGTAGAAATTTTAACTTTCAAATTTCTGTGAAGATTGGCAGTTCTTTCTTGTTCATCATTTCATTAGTTCCTTTCCATTAGCATTATTCTTATTTTAATTTCTTTTAAAAATTTCATCATTGAAGAGTTTTGATTTATTCCTTATTGTGGGTGCCCAACATGAACTGCTAACACAACACCCTATCAGGTTCAAAAGACCCTACAGATTCACAAGCACACAAGTATATACTTCAAGATTGTATTACACCACAAAAGGTTACTCAAATACGGAATGGATTAAGCACAAATGATCGACATAACATAGTACTCGACACACATCAATGACTGACATACCAAATACTCAAACACAAGAGTACTAAAATCCACCAGACATTTCCTCAATTCCACATATGAGGATTTTCCATGACTCATAAAAACTACATGTACATAGGGTCCACAAGGGCATTAATGACATAATCACAACATCACAACACATATCCATTTGACATGAGTAATACATACATCAAAAGAACACTACCAAAACATCACAATAACTCAACATATATCCTAAAACATCAACCATACGAGATAAATATCATATGCCTCCCTCAAACTCTTATGCCTCCCTCAAGTCTCTTATTCCTCCCTCAAACTCTTATGCCTCCCTCAAGTCTCTTATGCCTCCCTCAAACTCTTATGCCTCCCTCAAGGAGGCCGGTTTACCCTATGGCCTAAGACACATAGAGTTCAAACACTCCTAACCCAAGTGACATAATAATGCATGGTTCAACAACCCGCTAGTTATCTATAACGCCTTGGGGCGCATCGCCCATACAACAAAGCGGGTCCATAGGTACCACCATTTCATGGTGCATCCCATGACCCTATTCCACACATCATGATAATAGAACCAGCATAACAATCCAATCTAAGTGCCGAGTGGCAAAATACAAGCCTTGGGCAAGGCGGTAAAATCTTAAAATTTTAAAAGAAGATCCAAAACCAAGCAAAATAAATGGCCAAATAGCCATAGTTAGTGTCAAAATCCACATGTTAGTGCCAAAACCAAGGAAATGCCCAAAATTGTAAAGCATGGCAATCAAGAAAAGCTGCTGGTCCTTACAGGAATAAAGTAAAAAGCTCAATTACTTAATAAATTCAACTTATAATAATGTCACATTACGATAACTGTGTGGCCTTATTTGGCCACCAAGGGGTACTCAACGAGTTGCTAGCACTCGGAACATCGAGCCTCAGCTCGTAAAATACATATCAATAATACAACTGTCATCACCTCTATCTAAATCATCCCACCACCGCTTCGACAAGGCTAAACATAGTCATAGTTGCACTTAGGTTGCATACATACAACCACATAGGGAGAGAGGAAAGAATCACAGGTTGTTATCTACTAAACTGAATTTCGGCTCGAGTTATTGACCCATGGTACACCATTCCTCACTCTCAACATACACTTCTACCGATTTCCCTTAGGTTCGGTTAGCGTAAGGTTCACAACATAACATGTAACTACATTACTAACACAATGGTGGTACATATACAAGGTAGATCACAATCATACATTCAATGAGTGTAACATATCACTTTAACACATTCTGCATCCAAAGTGCAATCACCATACGATAGGGTTCATACACTCACCGTATGACCCTAAATCACAACATGAAGCATTACATATTACACACATCATACTTATGATGAACATAGTAACACCACAACATAACATCCATTGCTACATAGCAAGGTGATACACACATCTCATCAAAACATGATAAAACATCATGATATAACTCATTTCTTTTAACATCAATCTAGTCATACAACACATTGATACACCTACATATCACAATATGTCACAATGCTCCAACACTATGTCATCCACAATATAATTCTTTTCACACATCACAAACAACAATTCACACGTGAACTCTTCATAGAATCCACAAGAAGGAGAGAGAACACTCCCATCCCAGCACATCAACATGATGACAAACACGCAGTAAGTGACATACACATCACATGCGTTCACAATATCACAATTACGACAATAATCACATCACGCTTATACCACATTACTCTTCCAATATAAATCATCATCATGCAATACCATCATCTCCATGAAACAATATCACGTAACACCATCACCATCATGTAACATCACCATACAACACTAATCCGGCCCATAGGTTCGAGAGCATGAACCTATGCTCTGATACCAAGTGTAACGACCCAAAATATTCACACACACGAACAACACAGTAAAAGACAGGATAATTTTTTTTTACTTGCTTCCACACATAACACGACACAACATGTCGTCACAAAGTTACAACCAACTCTGGGAACCACTTTTTATGGGGATGACCACAAGGTCAAAGACAAAACGCTCACATCCGAAGGATAATACACTTTTTCTTTTGGACAAGACAACATAGAAGTCCAACCACATAACACACTTATAGTTAGGGCCATCCACAATGAGATATTCTTGAGGGTTATTTATTTTAAAAATACATCTTGCAATTCTTAGCTTACGTTTTCAAGGAGGCTCAAGATATGATTCATACAATTCATCTTACCAAGCTAAGTTTATTCTTTTTACACTGAGTAATCATCTTTAATTTTCTCTATTATGACATTCATTTTCTTAATTCGTTTATTTAGAGAAAGGGGGTAATTTAATTTCACAAAGCCATCTATTAACACTTACGCTATTAGAACTTGTTCATGCCCATATGACAACATGGGTTTGCGTTCAACATACTTAAGAGAAGAAAGACAAAGCACCTTGGAAAAAGGTTAGAGGGAGAAGGTTGAGTTGAAATCATCTTCAAGACCTCATTTGTTATTACCAAGATTTAATTGAAACTTGAGAACTTAACCAGAATTATTAAAGATTTTACTTAGGCTTTACTAAATGAGTTTTATAAAAATAAAACAATTTACCATCCAATGGCTAAGAGATAGATTGCATGGTTTCTAAAGTGTTATCTCCTGCTTATTAAATCTTATTATCTTCCAGATCTAACCATAGATTTTCCTTACGTTCGTTTAAGAATTTCACCATGAAAGGGATAGTGTTCATTAGTGTAGCTAGGGATATCAAGTTATATAATGTTACTTAACAAAGGATAGTTTCATCTTTGATCACTTATGGAATTACATGCTCTCAAGTTGGTCACCTCTACACTAATTTATTTGCAATATAAATTTTAGTTTAACTTCTATAAGTATTAAACAACCCATTTTATTTTACTTATAACACACTATTACTAAGTCTTAGAAAGATTTAACTCAACATTTAATCGTAGGGATAAAGTTTAGCATTATTCATTTACGAAAACGAAATAAGGTTACTCAACAAGCGGTAAACAAATTTTCTTATAATTTCAAAGATAGTCAAACAATTCAAGGTTCTAGAGTTAAGGCGACATAATCCACGTATACAATACACTAAGACATTGATCCTTTTCTAAATTTTCCACTAGATGTTATCAATAGTTGAACAATATAAAAATGATTCATGCAAAAGAACTTCTCAACTTAGGTTGATGTAAAAATCTACAAGTCTATCCCTCATCTACTCGCAAAAATCCATCTTCAACAAATTTTTCCAAAGAGTCGGCGCGAGAACCGAGGAAGATAAGGCTACACAAAACCACCATAACTATTATGTAACAATACCATGAAAGGAAGCACTTTATTACAAGAAATGGGTTAAACCTCTAAACACTATCAACACATCAAGTTATAATAAAGTCTCCATCATGCCAATCAAAGAAGGAGAAGACCTTGTAATTCAGATAGGAGTAAAAGCAACGAAAGTATAGCAATCGTATGAGAATGGCCCTTGGCCCTATACGGAGAAAACAAACAATCTAGCAAAACACAAAATTCCCATCAAGTAAGTAATTAAACAATAATTACAAGATTGAGATTTGATATATATACTAACCATCTAGAAATTTATCAAAGGTACCAAACGCATAGACTAAAATAATATATTTCTAAAAGAACAAGAGTTGATCGGCCCAAGAAAGGGGAACCACGGGTTTCAGAAATTAACACAAAAATACATGTATAATTGAGTTTCAAACGGAAATCAATTAGAGTATACACACAACATAAGTTTCGAAGCGAAGGAAAGTATACTAGTTTTGACCATTAACTACAAGATTTTCCAATCATCCAAGAAGGGTCAAAGTCTTACAGGCTAGTAGCAAACATGCGAGAGAAGAAGGGAGTTCCGTCAAACAAGAGTATACAATAATGTCATCAACAAATTTTATAACACTAAAGATTTGCAAACCTCCACAACAATACTAATGTTTGGTTAATTTAAAATAAATTACCCATTTCCCAAAACAACCATATTTTAAGGCAACCCTTGGTAACACAGTCAACCGTCGCACAATAGATACAAACATAATTTCTAAGTGACATTATCAAAACAAAACCTTCCGCTATGAATCCATAAGACTATCAAATGAAAGATGAGTTTTTCCCGAAGATTGATCACATTTAAGGAAATTTCCATCACAAAATATTAAGGTAATTATGTGCATAAAAACCGACCAATATTAATTAATAGCGCTAACATTACAAAGCAGAAATAATGTTAGTTAGGAAAAAATAGAAGAGCACCATCAACAACAATTCCGAGAGGGGATTAGACCAAAACTATTCTAGTGTCAACGAGGTACTGGATTCACACAATGAAACCTCGAGCTTAGTTGATCCAAAAAGCTATTCATGGTTCAAGTTGATAGGGATGGTCAAGGTACTTCTTGAGGATGGCCTTAAAAGCCTAGAAACAAGATGAAAGATAATATAAGAGTCTAAACATGCGAGACGGAAAACACATTGCACACAAACCTTTTCATTCTACAAGTTTTAATACCGAAACTCTAAGCTGGCTAGCCCACGCATTGATCTCACTAATCCTACAACCTTCCTTTCTCGATGCCAAAAGGTTATCAAAGGGACTTGCGAAGGAGCTAACAAAAAACGTCAAAGACAAACTTGGGTGCTAGGGAGGGGCTTCATAGTTATCGTAAACTTACTTCCATGATAATGAAAATACTAGTTTGGTCAACATAATAACTTGCAACTCAATCGCAGAGAAGAATAAATACATAAACAAACAGATGAAGATCTATCACTCGAGCAAGAGAAACATAACACCCAGAGGAGAGGGCACACGCATCCTTTCGACCAACATACTGACAACGATAAAAGCTAAAACAAGAAGAAACAAGCAGAAAGGGGAAATCTCCCAACATAACATCCAACTGACAAATCAATGCAAGGAAAAGGTGGTTCGATTTCACAATAATTTTAAATAAAATAATAGTAGAAAAGTGTAGAAATATCTTGCCTTTTTCTCCAGATTCAGTAAGGTTTCATGGACACCACCCGGACCAGCAACAAAAACCCAAGCCTAATTCCATTTTCTTCAAGATCGTTGGGCACCTAAACATCGACCATCTTCACCTTGGCATAGGTAGGAGTTCATGGCCAGGTGGGTGGTCTGAAATACTTGCCAACATCCTCCCAACACCGCTCCAAATTAGCCCTAGAACTTCGTAGGCCCCATTTTTGGCGGTTGAACTTGATCCTTCGTCATTCATCCAAACACCTCCACCATCTCCATATGCATTTGATTGTTTCGATTTGGACCTCCTAACCTTGGTTCTCTCATATTAGGAGCATTTGTAGTCCGAGACGAAGCAAAAGAAGATGGCTTTATAACCAAAAAAATCTCTTGAGTACAGACTCCATATCCATAAAACAGTCCTCCTAGACTTAGCATCCTCAATTAAGGTGACCGGTCACTAGATTGCTTCAATGCGACTTCTTTGCCCTTAACCCAAAGTGCTCTACGAGTTCGTGCTAGTGCCATATTCATGCGGTGAATATCAGCTACAAAGCCAACCCCATGATTTGAAGCTCGAGACACAAGACATAATGATTACATCACGCTCCCGGCTCACGAAAGGCATCTACCGTATTGATATATAAACCTTTTCCTTCATCAGATTTGAGGACAACATCAAACTCTCGGTGTAAATACTATCAAATGAAAGATGAGTTTTTCCCGAAGATTGATCACATTTAAGGAAATTTCCATCACAAAATATTAAGGTAATTACATACATAAAAACCGACCAATATTAATTAATAGCGCTAACATTACAAAGAAGAAATAATGCAAGTTAGGGAAAAATAGAAGAGCGCCATCAACAACAATTCTGAGAGGGGGATTAGACCAAAACTCTTCTAGTGTCAACGAGGTACTAGATTTGCACAATGAAACCTCGAGCTTAGTTGATCCAAAAATCTAGTTATGGTTCAAGATCATAGGGATGGTCAAGGTACTTCTTGAGGATGGTATTAAAAGCCTAGAAACAAGAAGAAAGATAATATAAGAGTCTAAACACGTGAGACAGAGAAAACACATTACACACAAACCTTTTCATTCTACAAGTTTTAATACCGAAACTCCACGTTGGCTAGCCCATGCTTTGATCTCACTAATCCTACAACCTTCCTTTCTCGATGCCAAAAGGTTATCAAAGGGACTTTGCGAAGGAGCTAACAAAAAATGTCAAAGACAAACTTGGGTGCTAGGAGGGGCTTCATAGTTACCATAAACTTACTCCCATGATAACGAAAATACTAGTTTGGTCAACATAATAACTTGCAACTCAATCACAGAGAAGAATAAATACATAAACAAAATGCAGACGAAGATCTATCACTCGAGCAAGAGAAACATAACACCCGAGAGGAGAGGGCACACGCTTCCTTTCGACCAACATACCGACAACGATAACATCTAAAACAAGAAGAAACAAGAATTAAGGGAAAATCTCCCAACATAACATCCTTCGACAAATCAATGCAAGGAAAAGGTGGTTTGATTTCACAATAATTTTAAATAAAAAATAATAGTAAGCAGTGTAGAAATATCTTACCTTTCTCTCCAGATTCAGTAGGTTTCATGGACACCGCCTGGACCAGCAACAACAACCCAAGCCTAATTCTATTTTCTTCAAGCTTGTTGGGCGCTTAAACATCGACCATCTTCACGTTGGCACATGTAGGAGTTCACGGCCAGGTGGGTGGTCTAAAATACTTGCCAACATCCTCCCAACACCGCTCCAAATTAGCCCTAGAACTTCTGTAGGCCCCATTTTTAGCAATTGAACTTGATCCTTCGTCATTCATCCAAACACCTCCACCATCTCCATATGCATCTGATTGTTTTTGATTTGGACCTCCTAACCTTGGTGCTCTCATATTAGGAGCAGCCCTAGTCTGAGATGAAGCAAAAGAAGATGGCTTTATAACCAAAAAAATCTCTTATTACGAGACTCCATATCCGTAAAACAGTCCCTAGACTTAGCATCCTCAATTAAGGCGACTATCACTAGATTGCTTCAATGCGGCTACTTTGCCCTTAACCCAAAGTGCTCTGCAAGCTCGTGCTTAGTGCCACATTCATGCGGCGAATATCAGCTACAAAGCCAACCCCATGATTTGAAGCTCGGACACATGACACAATGATTACATCATGCTCCAAACGGCTCCGAAAGGCATCTACTTGTAATGCTATATAAACCTTTTCCTTCATTAGATTTGAGGACAACATCAACTCTCGGTGCAAACATTTCGGTGTAGCTTGCAAGGTGTGATAATTCCAACGAGAAACCTTTATGCTCGCCAACTTAGTGACTCGTTGAAGAAGCTCATATAATTGTAAAGCAAATTGTGCTTCATGAATATTATGATATGAAACAGATCCACGCCTATGAGATTCTCTTCCATGAGTTACATCGTAAAACAAGTAAGGTCTCGAGAGAATCATTGTAAATAAATTTCATCGGGTCTCCCGGGTAACACTCTCACTGTCACATAGTCGATTTTGATAAAAATATCTTGAAGGAGAAACCCAAATTTGAGGATGCGTTTGATAAAGAATAGATAACAACATAGTTGGACAACCTGCTTGCTGGAAGCACTCACAAAGGCTTCAGCCATACTGCAACATGCCTGCCGCCTGGTTAACTCTTGTTGCAGGCTGTTGCTGTGGATCCCCGACAAGAACACACCTCTCAGCACCCAAAGGAAGTGGAGGAAACATGCCTACTTCACTCGTTGGTAGCTTTGCGCAGCCAACAAAAGGAACAACACGCCTTTTTCACCCAAAATGCCTCAGGAAACAACAAATAAAAACCACGTCCATACTTTAGTGTTAACAGGCCCTCATCCACGGGCAGAGCAGAAGAAACAGGCACGCGAGGAAGGAAGATTGGATTCACGTTGTACAGAAAGGGGGAAAACGCAGCCAGGCAAGAGACAGAAGAAGGAAGGTGTCCAGGAGGAACCCTGACAAGAACACACCTCGCAACATTCAAGAAGGTGGAGGCAACACGCCTACTTCACTAGCTTGGAGCTCCAACTAAAACCAGGCACGCAGGGAGGAGCCAGGAAGAAAAATGCCATGACAGAAGGATTTTATGGCCTCTCTACCCACACAACCAAGAAGAAAAAAATGCCCCTCACACACCTACATCACTAGCTATCACGTCAAACCAGACTGCGCCCATACGCATTGAATGAAAAGATCAAAAAGAGATCCAGGTGAAGAAAAATAGGCCTCCACCGACTCCATCTCTCTCACGCAAGGTAGAAAAACATGATTGTCATTAGCCTGGTCACGGGTTGGGTGGTCGGGGGATACTAATGTCATCCACGTGCAATAAGGCCTGCGAATGGATCTGGTCGGCCAAGGTGGCAGTGGAGGGTAGGTGCAAGCAATTAAAAGATATAAATTGTGCAGTCCTCACCTTCAAAGGTGCCACCACCCAACCTCTCTCCCCTTCCACGAACCAAGGCTGGAAAAGACAACAAATGTGCCCGAATGCCTTGAAGAGGTTTTAATATCCATTAGAACTTTTAACAACAAAAGTCATTACGCATTACACCGATCAAAAGCATGATAAGCTCACTAGACGAAAGTTAGAAATGACCCTCGGAAACAAAAGCACACTTACGACAGAATGAGATGGTGAGACAAAGTGAAAGAAGGGAAGAAACTATACCAAGATAACTCCGCGATAAGGTCAAAGTCACCCGTCGATAAAAAGGGAGCTCAAAAAAAACGTTCAACGAAAAGCAATGGGGGCAAGGTGGCGTAAACAATTCGATGCCCAACAGGCATTACACAATCACACCGATCAGAACAATCCTTCGAATTACAAAATATATCATGGGTGTTATGATTATGCATCAATAGTTTCCTTTCTTTAATTTTGTGTATTTTATAGTGTTGTATATATTTAATTATTGGAAAAATTTAGTAACTTTATTAGTACTTTTTAATGTGTTTTAGTTAGCTAATTTACCTTCAATTTTAAACTAAAAGAAATAGGTTACATGTGCATAATAAATAGAGTAGATAGTCCTTGATTTTTCCTTTAGGTGGAATGAATTAATTGCATTTAGGTGGTGTGTACTCTCCCTTTCTTCCAAAAGTCGAATTCGGCCTTGTAGGCCACTTTTTGAGACTTGTGAGACAAGTTAACCTTGTCCCTCACATCTCGAATTCTTCTACCAACCATAATTATTAAGTATCGGGCTTATCTTGAGAATTTTAATGCATTTTTTCAATGTAAAACATAAAATAATTATACATTTCAACTTATCGCAATTAATTTGTCCTTCAAAAGCATGGAGTGTATGTGGAGTGCCATGTGTGCATGTCATAAGTCTTAAATGTTCATTTATTGGATTGATTTCGGTGTGTTGACTTGTGAGTTGGAATAGAGGGATGATAAAGTGGCATCCTACATGGAGCCACTGCATTATCATCACCTCCTTTTTATTTATTGGATGAAATTGATGGATTTTTGGTTACTTTACTTATTTTCTTCTCTAGTACTTTTGGAATTGGGAGCTCTTTGGAGTTGTATTATAATTGTGCTTGGTTTGAAGTGTTCAATGCTTGTTGGAGTGAAGATTTTTGGAAGCTTAATGGAGAGGTAGGATCTCAACTTTTTTTTTTCTTTATTTATGAAAATAGATGTGAAAATTATGTCTCGTATGAGTATTTTCATCGTTGTTATAAATGTGATATATTGGTGGTTTGGTAGATTTCCTAGAGTGGTTTGTGAGAAAGAAATGGAGCTCTTTTATGGAGGAAAAAGGGAGTTACTGAGGAAATGTGTAGGGAGTGTGGAAGAGGTGCTCCACCTATGTGGAGGTAAAAGGGTTTACATGTTATTTTGCATAGGCAAAAAGGGAGAAATAAGTGTTGTGTGTATTGTTTATAGTGCACTTGGAGGAATTTTGGTGGACTCTCTTTCCACATGGGAGGCATAAGGAGAAGACTCCATTTTCTTTCCTTCAATTTTTCCTACCCTTAAGCCTTTGTGAATGTTTGAAAATGTCAATTTTATTTGTGTTGTGATGAAAAATAATGCAAAACCACTCTTGATAAACTTATTTGAAAAATGTGATTGAGTGTTGGAATATTGTTTGAATGTGGAAAAATTGTATGAATGTTGTATTGTGGAAGCCATTCTTTAGTTAATTTTTTAGTGTTGTAAAATACACCTCATTTCTCTTTGGTTGGGGCTGGGGACAATAAGGAGGATGGCTTCTCCTCCTATTGGATTAAAGGTTGGGCGGAGAGTGTTGCCTACTCCCCTTCTTTGTATTTTGATTCAATATTTGAATATTCAAGAGGTGCAATATTGAAGCTATGAATTTGGGAGGAGATATTGAAATGAAGACTTCGACCATTTGAAAGAAATACTATGTTGTAAATTTGACACATTGTTCCCACTTAGTGTGGAAGGTTTTAAATCTTGTATACCAAAAAAATAGCCTTGTAAATTTTATTTATCAAATTAAAATGTTTTAGTGGAAAGAAGGAAAATTTAGTTTTATACTCATTTGGAAAGGACTATTTCATTGTCGGAAATGAACTAGAATTCTTGTATTATAAAATAATGTTCTTACAATTTTCATTTATCAAATTTGTATTGTATAGTTGGAAAGAGAAATCTCAAAGTTGTATTTGTTGAAAAGGGACTTACATTTTACCTTGTTGTAAGTTGTATGATTGAATGGAAACTTAGGAATGTGAAACTTTATATCAAGTTCATATATATATATATATATATATATATATATATATATATATATATCCGTGTGTGTGTGTGTGTGTTTAATGGTTCATTTTATTTACTTGAGTAAACACTTCCATAAATTTATTTTGTCAATTATATAATGAACAAAAGTTACTAGTTCCAACTATCTTCACTTATTTGATTAGATTAGAAATTTTCACATCATCTTACACTTTTCTAGTAACCTTATCAACATTTTGAGTCAATAGTTAATTACAATAGTTCAAATAACAAAAAGCGGGGGCTAATAGTTTTAAATAATTTACCTATATGAATGGATATAAATTTACAACTACTATACCGTATATTATATGAGATAAACCTAGTATCACCCATTTAAACAACCAATAAATTAATATAATTATATATATTAGTATAATTACAAATTTATTTATGGTAATACATACATATATATATAATTTAATTAAACAAAATTTATTGAATTGAAAAATATATATTTTTAGTAGTATGAATTTAATATGCTAAAAGGGCGCTAGTTTTGATTAAGTGGTATGGACATTTTTTTAATAGAATTAATCGTGGGTTAGGGCGGTATGGGCCCACACCACCCCAGCCCTAATATATAAAATAGGGGTTGGTGTGGGGTGGCACCCACCCCCAATAAACTTAAACCCTAAAATAAAAAGTGACAACTATATTTTCACAAGCCGCTTCACTCTAAACTCGGCCAACTATAAATATATCTCTCAAAGTCGTTGTATATTAAGAAATTCCCATATAAAATGAGAATAATATATATATATATATATATACCTATGATTAAATCATTTATTACGGGATTAAATATATAAATATGTATACATATATACATACATACATGCATATATATACACACACACAGTATATATATATATATATATATATATATATATATATATCTTTGTGTGTGTGTGTGTGTGTGTGCATTTAGGGTTTAATATTTTTCACCCAAGATTTGTATATAGATAATGTATATACATCAAACCTACAAGAAAGATTTAGAAAAATTAACATAAATACAAGTAGTGTAAAGAATACCCATAAAAGGAAATGGGGAGATCTCTCATCTTAGCATAAAACTAAAAAAAAGGATTTGTAAATCTCCTTCTAATTTGCAATGGGCTCCAT
Source organism: Taxus wallichiana var. yunnanensis (assembly GCA_018340775.1). NCBI lineage: Eukaryota > Viridiplantae > Streptophyta > Pinopsida > Cupressales > Taxaceae > Taxus > Taxus wallichiana. Next base: position 238,866,416 of record CM031233.1, read on the forward strand.
GGCTTCTCTTCCTCCTCCAAACCTATAAAACAAGAATGAACAAATGAATGATAAATTTGAGCAAAAGGGAATTAAAAAATCTATAAGTATACTTAGGGCATCCTAAATCCAACAGCTATGATAATTTTGATCTAATAGTTCAGATTAGATCCTACAATCACTTAAGTGGGTGGCATTTTTATGAGAATGGAAATTAAATTAAAAATGCATGTGTAATGGGGTGAATGGGGCCACTTAGTGGCTAGGTCAAGTTGTGACCTTATGGGGTATGAATTTAAATAAGCTTGTGTATGGATTTTAATTATTGAACTAAAAGAGTTTTAATTAAATTACTAGCAAGAGTGTAATTAACTAAATTAATGGAACATGGTAAGTGCTTATAATAAAAGTAAGAGGAAATAAATTAATAATAATTAATTATTAATTTATTTATGTACACCACATGATTGTGTAGAAGCTTTAATGAAAATATTAATTAATTTGTGCATAGTGTTGAACCTTGCAATGTTTCTAAACAAAAAAATCACAAAAATTTTACCATTAAAATATTAGAATTTGGTGGGCGTTACACTTGGTATCAAAGTCATGGGTTCAACACTTGGACCCTGGGCCAACATGAAACACAACAAGTAAACCTAACACAACTATCACCGAAGCATGTAAAATTGAATGATATTTTAAAATGTAGAAAACTTAGAAAACTTAAAAAAAAACCTAGATGATGATAAACTAACTCCTTTCTTTGTCTATGTAGGAGGCGCAGACTAGACAAGGGGTTCTTAAACATGTACCCAAACCTACCACCCCCAGATTAGGTAGTAGACATTATATTGTGTTAGACACTACAAACATTACAGGATTTCATTGATGTTATACACGAAGGGTTAGTAGGAATATGAACTAGCCAATAAGATAGATAACCATCACATGAGGCTCAAAACCCTCCACAACAAGGAGAGGAACATAGGGTGGAGACCTCCCACATGGAGTCATCTAGAAAGGATTCACCTCGAGAGGGGACATGGAAATATTTCTATAGGAAAAAAAGATATATCTAGGAGCCTTAAGACAAGGGATGATCATGTGGAGAGACCTAGAGGCCGAAAGTCAACAACAACAGATCACATCGGAGAGATACTAAAGTATTACATGCCCCATTTTCATGGATACATAAAAGGATTTCATGTTGAGGCATGTGTTGGTATCCAAATTCATTCTCATTTTCAATCCAAGTAGCAACATAGATTCAATAGGGAGCTTAGAGGCAAATAGATCATAGTGTGTGTCATTTTGTAGCCGAGGATGAGATCTAACTAGCCCTTTGTTACTCATATTTGTGGAGAGATGGATAACACATTTAAGAGGATTTGACCTGTCCTCACTACTTTAGGTCATGCCTCTTCGACCAGGGTGAGAGGACCCTTAGTGTAACCTCTATTTGATGAAGGAGATGGAGATATCCTTCTTTTGCACAAATTCTATGAAGAGATTCTTGGGAAAATGTGGTCAATACTCCATTATTCAACTCTTAAGAGTTGTCACTTCTAAGAGATTGAGATAATTTCAACACAAGGATAAGGTTATGAAGGCATTAAGAAATCCGGATTGTTTCGCATATTTTAGTAAGTGAATTATATCCTTTGTTGATATACAGGAAAATAGGGGTAGTTCAGGATGGATCAATGGTTTTTAAATGATTTTGGTGGGATATGAAGTAGGATAAAGTTTATTATACCAGATATTTGGAGGGACTTCACAATAATGAACAACTTCAACAATTGTAAGCTTCTTAATGATTAAGACGTTCCTTCAACTAAAAGGTGTGCTTTAATGGAGGCCCGATCAGCACATTTTCACAAAATATTTGATACTCCAACATGAAGGCTTGAATTGAAAGACTCAATTAAACACCAAATTTTTTATTAATCATGCCTAAGGTACACCAAGACTTACAAACAATATTTATCAACATATGATAGTGAATTGATTTTGAATTTGTTTATCTCATCCAAGATGAAGGTTCTTCTTGAAATGAAATTGAAAATACCATTAGACTATCACAGGGAGGAGATCCTATGTGATTTCACAAAAATTTCAATGTAAGATTACAATAGGAACAAAAGAAACTACTTGCAGACATTCTGAAACAAAGAAGACACAAATTGCTAGAGATTGGAAATAAATTAATTTTAAATTTTTTAGATTCATTTGCAGGGGAATGCTTTTAGAGAAATCTCAAGTGCTCGTCAATGGCTATACATATGCAACCAACTTGATATGATATAAAATCTAAACACGTAAGAAAATAACAAGTTATCTCAACTTTGGTCTCTCACAAAGATGGATTTCTCAAATTTTCTCTTAGGGATTCAAAATATGACCACTTGCAAGATTATTCTCATTGCATTTATACATTTTTTTCACTCAATTTTCCCCACAAAAGAGAATAATATTAGAGGGACATTTTCTTATTACCGGTTTATTTGAGACAACGATGTTTAACAAATTAAGATCCAAAATCTGCCGGGTGGACCAATGTGAACCGACCACGTTTCTTGGGAACTCAATTAGTGACTAGGATGTTATGCCACGACTTTTAGGAGTCCTTTTAATCGTTCTGATTCTTTCATGGAAATCCCCTTTTTAATCATTTTCTAGAGACTCTACACAGCTGGATATGACAGGTAATCTTTTTCACTCTTGAGGCAACACCTTTTTCATCTTTTGTGCTCCGCACTTTCATCATTTTATCCCTTTTCCCTCTTTTTCTTTGCAATTCTACGCCCGCATCCATCTCCTCGGTAATTCCCATTTTTACAACTACCTAAGTAATTTCAACTTAAAATATAGACCTTAACAACCCTTGGACTCACAATTTGAGTTTCAAATCCATTCAATGGCACCTTATAGATAGAGACAACAAAGAATTTCATTAAAGAAAAATGAAAAATAGTGCATATTCACATATCAAAGATTCTTGGAGGAAAAATGGCATAAAAAAAGGTGAAATGCACAACAACCATTGATCCTGCCCCTTTACCACTTTATATCATAGCCATCCATGTGTTTCAAGACAACTACAAAGTAGAGGCATAGAGGCGGGTCTCAAACAAGAGTGATCCTTCCATGTACCCTGGGCCCAAGAAAAATGCCTTTTGGCCTTTGAAAAGTCTTGATGAAAAAAGGAGCTAGCGGAAGCCTCCACATGTCTCAATGGCACATTTTGAAATGGTCCCCAAAAGCATACACCCAAAAATAGTGCGATTAAAACACTTATCTTAGTCTGGAAGAGTCCGTTAAAAAATTTGAGGGTTCAGCGGAAGGTGCCATGTGTCTAGGGTCTGAGACATATTTCGTTAGCCATTGAAAATTCCAAGTAAAGGGCGAGTGAGTGGAAGCCTCAAGCATCTTCTGGAGCTTCTTCAAAATAAGACTTAGGCGTCAGTCCCCAAATAGGTGTGGTCCCTCCATGTATCACGAGCCTTTAGAAAGTTTCTTGAAAAGTCTACGTATGGGAAGACTCAGCGAAATTTTCCACATGTATTCATGGCGCAACTTCGAGATGGTGTCCAAGAGTGAAGACCCCGAACAAGAGTGGGATCACCACGTGTCCTAGGCCTTAGAAAAATTCTTTGAAAAGTTTAAGTGCAAAGCGGAGCTGCTTCGGGGAAGCCTCCACATGTCTCCCTGTCACAATTGTTAAGGTGGGACCCCCGAGTTGGATCCTCAAATGAGCGCTAGCCCACCATGTGTCCATGGTCTACCAAAAACTATATCGGCTACATGAAAAAATTATCTAACTCTCGGCAAAGTATCAGAATCCTCCATGTGTCCGTTGGCGCAACTCCAAGGCCAAACTAAAAGGTGAATTTTCAAATGAGCGTCCTTCATCCACTTGGACAAGTGTTGGGTTGAACCAAGCCTTGGAGTTTTTAGAGAGCCTGCCGCAAGCTGCATCCAACTAGAAAGGGCTATGTTTCCATTGATCTTGAGAAGCAAATTTTACCAGACAAATACACCCATCAAACCGTGAAATGAAGGAAAATCACCATTTGATCCCGGAGATGAATATTTTTTCAAGGACAGAGAATTTGGAAGTGTTATAAGGCTCAAATAATATCCTCCAAGATACATCCAATTACTTTTCCTTAGGTATTTCGGACAAAAAAGATAGGGACAAAAAAATGTGATTGCGAAAAATGGAAGGAGAGGAAAAACCTAATTTTTACGCCCAATTTACTGAGACTCTTTCAGATGGACATAGGAACGAAAAACAAATTTTTGACCTTTAAGTGATCCTCAACAAAGGAAGGGACTGATCATGGCAACCAAATGGGTAACCGATTTTTCAAGCACCAATATCGGAGATAGAGAAAATGACAGAGAGGCTGCACACTAAGGAATTTTAAATGACAAAAGGTGCAAGACTAATCTCAACACCAACATTGGCTCCGAATCGGGGATGAGCACTCCTTGTTCCAAAACAAAACATTAGGAAACAGAGTCAAAGAATAAGATTGCAAAGCAAAACAACCATAACCACCCTCTAAAAGACAAACCGAGAAACTAGAAAAACCAGTCACCAAGGAGTAGAACGAAAAAAAAACACAAAGCAGCAGACGAGAACAAAGAAATATACACTTTACAAATGGCATATACCTTTATTCTAAGAAATCAATCAAGGAAATGGTTCAAATTCCTACCATTAACAGTGCAATTCAAGTAGTTCCCCATCTAATTATTTTAGGAAGAAAGTATTTTCACCAATTCAAATATCAATGGAATAAGGGCCTATCCCCAACACATCAAATTTACCATGTTTGCCTTTATCTTCATGCATGTTATCCCAAATGCACAAGATTCCCAATGTTGAATGCTGGGTGTCACCTTTTTATCAAATAGGTTCTTCAACTTTTCTTTAAACTTCACATGGCGCTGATGGGATGCCCTTCTTTCTTCATCCAACTCAATAATTTGAATGATTTGAGAATCATATGAACTAACTTATTTGTCTTCAATCTATTGAACAAACTGGAATGAAGACAATTACAGATAGAGGGGTAGCAGAGCTTGAGTTCCATATACCAATTCAAATGGGCTTTTTACCAGAGCTATTTTGACAGTGATTCTATCAGCCCAAATAGAAAAATTTAGTTGCTCACCCCACTTCTTTCTGTTCAGCTCCAAGATTCTTCTAATGATATTCAACAAATTTTTATTACTAGACTCAACTTATCCATTTCCTTTGGGATTGTATTTAGAAGCATATGTCAAATTGATCCCATACTCTTTGCATATTGCCACCAAAGGTTTGGCTCTGAAACTCATGGCATTATCAGCAACAATTTTAGCTAGAACTCCAAATCTGCATATGATTTGATTCAACATGAAGTCCATGATAACTTGGTGTGTTACCTTCTTGGTGGGGATTGCTTCCACCCACTTAGTGAAATAATCGGTGGCTACAAGAATCCATTTATGACCAGCATTGGAAGGACCATAAATTTCCCAAAGAAGATCCATTCCCCATTGTCGAATGGGGCTTCAACTCACATAGAATGCAAAGCAAGGGATCCTAATGCTTTCATTCTTCCGAATTTTTTGGCAAATTTCACATTTCCTAACCAATAGAGTTGTATCCTTGAAGATATTTAGCCACCAATAACCATCCCTCAAGATTTTATGTCTTTGTAACTCTTCAAAGCAAAGTGTCCCGTATAGAATCCTCCATGGAGATCAGCAATTATTTTAGGGGCCTCATCTTGATGAATGCATCTCAAGAGAACTCCCTCGTGGTTCTTCCAAGATAACCCAAAATTAGTAATGACATACTTTTGAGAGGCTAACTTAAGAGCTACTTTCTAATTTTTACCCAAGTATTCAGGGCATCATAGATGTCCGAGATAAAGATTATATCATTGTATAATTCAGAACTTACCAACTTTTCAAGGACATCCACCCTTTCTCCTTATATTTCATTCACCTCAATAGTTTACAAGTTGCTCTTAGCCATAAGCTTAGCTAGGCCCAAACCTCTTACCAATTTCATGGTTTGGATATCCATGTCATACTCCTACAACTTATTCACCCATCTGCATATTTTTCTTGAGACCTCCATCTTTGATAAGATGTCTTTCACCATGGTGTGGGGAACATAAGAAAAAATTTAGAGCTCAAGATGTAGGGTCTGAAAACCTTTGTTACTTTCACCAAGGAAAATGCTTGCTTCTCCATGATGGTGCAGTTTAACTCAGCACCCTCCAATGCCTTATTGAAAAAGGCAATCGGTCTCTAAGCCCCTTCATCATCCTTCGTAATAAAACAGATGTAATGGTGTTTTCTCGAACTAAAAAAACACTTGAAAGGATTCTTGTAATTTGGGGCTGCCAAAATAGGGGCATGCTTTAGTGATTCTTTCATCTCATTGAAAGCTTGAATGGAAACTTCTTCCCATTTGATAACTTTGTCCTTCTTCAACATGCTAGTAATGGGGAAGGTCATCTCAGCAAAGTTAGACATAAATCGTCTCGATAAAGTTTATTTGTCCAAAGAAGGATAATCAAAGTTTGACTCAAGAGCCACCAAACCTCTGAGAATCGTGTTTGTCTTCAGTTGGATGATGTCTTTTCGAATAAATTTTCCTTTCCTTCAACAACACACACCATTGGTTCCCAATCTATATTTTGGTTAGAAAAATCACCTTGGTTCTACAGAAACCATTTCACCTAGGCATCATCATCAAACACTTGCCAATTTTTAATGTTATCAGGGACAAATGGCCTTATTAGTATTTCAACATCATACTCACAAAATGGAGACATTGTACAATTCCCAAATCTAGATCCTAGCACTGCTAACTTGTCTTGTAACAACATTAAACTTTCTATCATGGTGCACAATATTAAAAGAGTAAAAAATTTCAATCAAATCCCAAACTACATGCTTGTATTGTTTCATTCTCTGATTTTTAGTAGTATACAGTTTTGTAATTTGCTTGACAATCAATTATGAGTCCCCTTTGACAATGAAATCCTTTATAAAATATTTCCATGCAATTTTCAAGCGTAATAATAAAGCTTCATATTCTTCAATGTTGTTAGTACATTCAATGTTAAGTTTGAAAGAAAAGACAAACTCTTCTTGGCCTGGGAAATCGAACAATGCCAACACCATTTCCAAATTTGGAATAGGCTACACCAAATAACAAGGTCCAAGGTAAATCCACTGGTTCAAGACATTTACATTGATCAATCTTGTTCTCCTTATCATCAGCAAACCCCACAAACTTATCTACATCTACATCATCATATAACACTTCATAAGAAGCATTATTTGGATCTTTAATGAGGTGCAACATTTTCTTCTCTCTATGCAGCTTTACAAGGCTTCCTTCAATTAGAATGGTGGAAAAAGACATATCCATCTAAACACTTCCACCAACACTTGCAGCCCACTTTCTTCATAACAACATGCCCCATTTTGCAAGGTAATCAACAACGAAAACATCAAGTTTCAGGTTCTTACCCGGATAAGATGCAACTTGTACCACCAAACCTTTCACACACCCTACAACTGGGACCTCTCTATAATCCATTGTAGTAAACTTTCCATCAGTTTTTGTCACTTTATTGTTGAATTTATTCATGAATTCTAGAGGTATAACATTGTATGATGCTCCTGAGTCAAACATATAAGCTGCATAATAGTGTATCTTTAATAATCAATGTTGTAAAAAATGGATCAACATTTAACTGAGACTCAACTAAACATGTCCCCAAGTAAACTTCAGGTGGTTCACCTATCTCCTCTAATGGTAGTGGTTTTTCTAGGTCTACAATGGTGGAAGGGGAGTGTCTACACTATTTATATTTATGCCTTGGGCACTCTTATCTTCCTCGAATCCCAAGTACTAAAAATCCATCTTCTTATGCTCAGAATACTAAGTTCCACAATTGGGATAGAAATCTTGATCTTACTCAAGACTTGGGAAATGTCATAGGGAATGTATTTGGGCAAAGCATTATTTGGATAAAGGTTGAAAAAATCATCAGATCACACAAGGTTTTTAACATTTTGGGCATGGATGGGAACATCAATTCTACTTGAGACAACAGGCCATTTCCAGATGCATCTTTCTTTGGAGTCTCTTTTGGGGCATTGGTGAGAACTGGGGTCTTTAGTTTGTCTTAAGGAATTTCCCCTTTGACAACTTTACTTCTTGTCTTATACTCCTTTTCTTGGGCCATAAAAACATTCATTAGCAGTGTGTATCCTCTTTGAAGGGATTCCTCCATCACACTTCTTAATCATTAGAGCTCTTAGGTACTCAAAATCATTATTAGGAAGCTAAAATGATTGTACCATATCTATTTCTAAATCATGATAGGGAGGAAGAAGAGGTACCCGATGAATGCAGTCCCAAAAACTTGCAATAGTTCTTGCACTTATTACCTCAGTTAAATTTTCTCCTTAATGTGAGCTTGTAGAGCAGTCCACCATGCATGCATCATCATTAGTGTTATCATCATCATCAGCTTCTTCAACTTTCTTATCTATTTCACATGGTAGGTGGGGTAAGAAGCATTTGTCACACCAATCCATTTGATTTGTCTCTTCAACAACAATAACTCTGACATTTAGAGGATCAAACATTAATCTATTTTCCCGGCTTGGGGTTGTCTAGTTCCCACGGTTCCTTTACTTTTGTGATCAAGCCTCCGATAATTTCTAGGATGATTTGTAAGTTTGTCTTATCCTTGTTGCCTAGGATGGCCATGAGAACCTTGTCTAATTCCTTTTTCGCCCTAACCAGACTTGTAAGATATTTTTTAATAGCCCCGACCAAATTCCTTACAACTTCCTTAAGATCCACAACCTTACCGATCAAGGCTTCTCGGGTTTGATCATTTTTACACCCTCCCTCTTAGGAGGTTTTCCCATTGCTTTAATATTTTTCTCAATTTTTATAGCTATGGTGAAGGCCTACCTCAAAGTTTGAGAGTTCTTGTCCCTCAAATAGTAAGAAAATTTCTTATCAAATGCATCCGAATAATTTATCATACATGATTCATCACATGGCCTCAAATTAACATGGGTAGTCTTCTCAATGTTTTGTTAAATCTAGTGTTGAAATCATGCATTAATTCTTTAGGATTCTTTTTTAAATTTTCAAACTCTGATAAAAGAAACCTAGGGTCTATTTTATTACCATACTGCATTCTAAAGGCATTCTTCATCTCTGTCCAGGAGTCAATGGAATTATTTGTGAGATTTATACCGAGTCCTTGCATCTTCTTCTAGAGTATGAATGAATAATTCAATGTATACATCCTCAAACTCTACTTGAAATCTTGCATCATATTGACAGAGAGTTTCAAGTGTTGATCACTAGTTATTGCATTGTTTCCTTGAAAATTAGGAAATATGTTTCTTACATCCTATGACATAGCATTTGGATAGCCAACCATGCCTCGAAAAATGATGGGACCAAAATTATTAATGATAAATGGAGGTTTGGGTCGAGGTGAGCCATATTATTCTCGGGGAGGTGTTCTTACAGGAGAAACAAAATAATGAGGAACGATGGGTATGTGTGGTATAGGGATACAATTTTTAGAATGACTACCCTCTAAAGGCTTCTATTTCTTGGAAAACTCAATTAGATTTTGAAAATACAGGGGAAGATTGAGAAGTAAATTTTTCAAATACGAGATGATGGACGCTCTTCGGATGGAGAATTCAATTCAACAAAGATACTACCGGATTCGAGAAGAACTTGAGGAAGTATTGCAATATTCAATCATAGGCTAGTCAATTTCACCAATGGAGATCTCCTTTCTTGATGCTTGATCTCCAACAACCTTCCAAATTCTTCTTCCTTCTAAATTAGACTTTCCCAGCTCTTGAAACAACCTTCTACTAGGGTCCTTGGCGAAGAAATATATTCTTCCTTCCATATTTGTAGATATTAATGACAAATATCACTTGATATATGTTAAGACACTAGTATTTATAAAGAATTTAAATAGCAACGAAGTCGCCACTAAGGATTTTCACCTTAGTTTGTGAAAATGCACTATGAAAGATTTATCAAATGTCTGTCAATACCAGATTCATGCAAAGCTTACAAGATCTTCTCTTCTTTTACCCAAATTTATCAATGATGATACAAATATTAGTGCAATAACTATATAAGCTGGAAATATTACACTTAGAACTCACAACTTTAAACAATTATTACAGATTTGAACAAATAATGATGTTTTAGCAATGAATTTCCACTTTAACATCTATAAAAAGCATTACTGTGGTTTGACGCGTACACCTTTGTTCAAATAGTTCAAAGTTTCCTCGACAAATGTGTGTCATAAAGTGTTGGAATCAAATTTGTTCTCCTTTTCAATCCGAGAAGCAACATAGATTCAATAAGGAGATTTGAGGTAGATAGATAATAGTGTGTGTCATTTTGTAGCTAGGGAAAAGCTCTAACTAGCCCTTTATTACTTAGATTTGTGGAGAGATGGATAAAACCATTTATAGGATTTTACCTCTCCTACCTAATTTAGGCTTTGCCTCTTCGATCAGGTGAGAGGCCCCTTAGTGTAACCTCTATTGATGAATGAGGTGGAGATACCCTTCTTTTCATAAATTCTATGAAGAGAACCTTGGGAAAATATGGTCAATACTCCATGATTTAACACTTAAGAGTTGTCACTTATAAATGATCGAGATACTTTCAACACAAGGCTAAGGTTAATGAAGACATTAAGAATTCCATATTGTTCGCATATTTTAGCAAGTGGATTTTTTTTCTTTTTGATAGATAGGAAAAAAAGGGTAGTTCAGGATGGATCAATGGTTTTTAAATGATTTTGGTGGGAGATGAAGTAGGATAAAGTTGATTATACCAGATATTTGGAGGGACTTCACAACAATGAACAACTTCAACAACAAAAAGCTTCATAACAGTTAAGATGTTCCTTCAACCAGAAGGTGTGCTTTAATGGAGGCCCAGATCAACACATTTTCACATAATCTTTGAGACTTTAACATGAAGGCTCGAATTGAAAGATTGAATTAAACACCAAAGTTTCTAATTAATCATGCCTAAGGTACACCCAAAGACTTATGAAAATATTTATCAACAAATGACAATGAATTGATTTTAAATTTCTTTATGTAATCCAAGATGAACGATCTTCTTGAAATGAAATTACAAATACCATTAGACTGTCATAGGGATGAGATCCTATGTGATTTCACAAAAATTTCAGTGTAAGATTACAATAGGAACGAAAGAAAATATTTGTAGACATTCTAAAACAAAGCAGACACAAATTACTAGAGATTGGACATAAATTAATTTCAAAAATTCTTAGATTCATTAGTAGGGGAAAGCTTCCAGATCAATATCATTGCTCGTCAATGGCTATACATATAAAACCAACTTGATACAATAGAAAATCTAACACAGAAGAAAATAATAGGTTATCTCGGCTTTGGTCTCTCACAAAGATGACTTTCTCAAATTTTCTCTTATGGATTCAAACTTTGACCACTTGCAAGAGTATTATCATTGCATTTATACATTTTCTCACTCAATTTTCCCCTAAAAGAGAAAAATATTGAAGGGACCTTTTTCCGTTACCAATTTGTTTCGATAAAGCAACGTTTAACAAATTAGATCCAAAATCTACCAAGTTGACAAATTGTGAACTGATCACATTTATTGGGCCCTCGATTAATGACTAGGATGTCATGCCACAAATTTTAAGGATTCCTTTTAATCATTCATACTCGCCATGTGAGAAATTCCCTTTTTAATAATTTTCCCGGAGACTCGCATAGCTCAATATGATAGGTAATATTTTTCTCTCTCGAGGAAAAACCTTTTCCATCTTTTTGCACTGCACTTTCATCATTTTATCCCTTTTCCCTCTCTTTCCTATGCAATTTTTCCGTGCATCCATCTCCTCGTAATTACCATTTTTCAAGTGCATGAGAAATTCCCACCTCAAAATATCTACCTTAACAACCCTTGGACTCAACATTTAAGTTTTAAATCCCTTCAATGGCACCTTACAGATAGAGATGACAAAGAATGTCATCAAAGCACGACGAAAACCAAGTGTGTAATCATGTCTCCAAGAGTCTTGGAGTAAAAATGGTAGAGAAATAGGTGAAATATAAAGCAACCATTGATCCTTCCCCTTTTTCACTTTATATCATAGCCGCCCACCTGTTTCCTTAGCGCAATCGCTGCAAAGGAGAAGCACTGATGAGGCAGGTCTCAAACAAGCGTGAGCCTTCCACATACCCCGTGCCCAAGAAAAACACCTTTTTTCCTTTAAAGTAAATTTGGCACCAAGTTTCTTCATGGCGCAACTTTAATATGGTGCCCAAGAGTGGAGACCCTAAACAAACATGGGAAAACCATGACAAATACACTCATCAAACCATAAAATATAGGAAAATCACCATTTGAGCCCAGAAATGAATCTTTCTTCAAGGATAGAGAATTTGGAAATGTTATAAGGCTCAAATATGATCCTCTGAGCTACATCCAACCATGTTTCCACAAGTATTTGGGACAAAAATGATAGGGAAAACAAAATGTGACTGTGAAAATGAAAGGAGAGGAAAAACTTGAGTTTTACGCCCAAGTTATAGATTCTTTCAGATGGACAAAGGAACGAAAAACAAATATTGTACCTTTAAGTGATCCTCACCAAGGAAGGGACTGATCGTGAAAACCAAATGGGGGACATATTTTTCAAGCACCAATATAGGGTGATAGAAAACATGAGGGAGGACACACATTAAGGAATTTATAATGACAAACAAGGCTAGACTAATATGAGCACCAAAAACATGGATGGTTGGCTTGAGTGGATGCTTCAAGCTATGTCCTTATACTAATAACAAGAAATATTGTTTTTCCATCCACCTTCTAAGAGATGGAGCCAAATTTTTATGGAGGACTAAGGAGCATAAGGTCCATGTGGATTCAAATAATGTTATTTGGGAGCTCTTCAAGGAGCGTTTCAGGAGTATATACATATCCAAAAGGTTTATCTAGTAACGAATTGATGAGTTTCATGATTTACGAAAAAGAATCCACTAAAGTAGGTGAGTATGAGAGTTAGTTTCTGGACTTGTTACAAGTATGTTGAGTACATGCATGATGAGTAGGTTTGGGTCGACAGGTTCATCAGGGGGCACGAACTTAAATTTGGGACGGGCAGTGCATATTCATTACCCACAGACTTTAGCGAGAGGCCGTTGAGATGGCCTACATTGCAAAGGAAACTAGGTGAAATACTCGGTAGGATAAAGATAGAGTGAGGATCCTTATTTAGTAGATGTAAGATAGTAGGTTGAGGGGTCATCTCCTCCTCGTGTCGACTTGTTTTAACACAGTCCTCTTTCATACTACCACAACAAGCACGAAACATAATTGACCACTATTTATACCTCCAAAGCATCATGGTGCATAGATAGGGTACAATATGGGGCCTCTAGTGAAGGTATCCATTAGGACATAATATCCATCTTGAGCTTAGTCGGTAGGAGTACATTCACTATAGCAACAACAATTAGTAGCAGGATCATAAAGATCTACCTCATAGACATTTAGTGTATTTGGAGGGGTTTCTTCCCAAGAGAGGGTACACTCGGTAGTTGTTATGGAGGTGGTGTGCTTGGGAACCATTCGAGGGATTGTCCACATAACCCTATTAATCAAGGTAAGGTACAAATTTATGAATCTACAATCGGTGATATGGGATGTAGACATTAGATTTATTCAACGATGAAGAACTACTAGGAAGAGCACAAGGAATGGTGTTTGAGTCCACGTGTAACATTGGTGGTATTTATACCCATATATTAATTGATTATGGCTCTTAAGATTCTTTCATTTTTCCATCATTAGTAGAGTGATGTAGGCTAGTTACATTTAGGCAGGGTCTTATTTGTGATATTGAGATGGCCTTTAGAGCCAAACTCTTAGTGGAATCCTTAGTTAAGGAATGTGTAGTGGACCTAGGGCCCTTCACCACAACTTTGGATGTTTGTATCCTTCCTTTGGGTTTTTATGGAGGTATCTTGGGAATGAAATTGTTATCTGCACATATAGCTAGATTTGATTGTTATAGCAACGTTATATCTTAAATAGATGATTTGGGAGTTGAGTCGGTGATAGGTGGAGTTAGGAGACCCATCTCTATTCCAACCATATCCATTACTTAGCTGAAGTGGTGTGCGCAATGGGTTTTCTAGGTGTATCGCATCACATTTAGTGATTGATCAAAGGATGAGACTCATGGACCGTCACTTCATGACCACCCCATTTTACAGGAGTTTTCAGATGTTTTTCCTAGTGAGTTGTCAGGGTTACCTCCCTCAAGTAAGATAGAATTTCATATTTATTTGGTTCTTAGAGTAGATCCTATTTCACACGCACAATATAGGATGAATAATTGAGCTATGTGAGATCAAGTTGTAGTTAGAGGGCCTTCTTGAGAAAGGCCTAATCCATCCTAGTATAGATCTTTGGGGTGCACCATTGATTTTTTTAAGAAGAATGGATCTTTACATTTGTGTGTGGACTACAGATAGCTGAATAAAGCAATGATCAAGAATCGTTACCCCCTTCCACGTATAGATGATTTATTTGATCATATGAAGGGGGATACCATGTTTTCTAAAATATATCTTAAGTTTGGTTACCATTAACTAAGGATATGCGGAGGCATATATCCACAAGATAACTTTCCACATGATATATAGGCATTACGAGTTCCTGTTGTGCCATTTGGTTTTATGAATGCCCCGCAGTATTCATGATTTTGATGAATGGGGTATTCAAGAATTTTCTAGACCACTTCATGCTCATGTTTCTTCATGACATATTTATATACTCACGCATGCCCGAGGAGCATGAGGATCACCTTCGAAAGGTTCTACAATGTCCTTGAGAGCAGAGCTATTCAGAGTACCTAAATAAGTGTGAATTTTTCTAGACATAGGTTCAATATTTAGGTCACATTATTTCTACAGAAGGTATCATGGTCGATCCTTCTAATATTAGAGCTATTATGGTTTTTCCAAAGCCAACCAATGTGACCAAGGTGCACAAATTCATGGGATTTGTAGGTTTTTACATGAGGTTTGTTTACGACTTCTCTCGTATTTGCATCCAATCGCTTACCTTCAAAGTGAAAAGGGAAGAAGTTTGTTTTGTTGGATAGATATGAATAGGCCTTCACGACACTGAATGCATTCCTTACAATAGCACCTGTTCTTGCAGTGCCATATCCTCAGAGATATTTCTTCATGTTTATAGATGTAGGTTTGGGAGTGTTTTTATCCAGGATGATCATGTCATAGCTTTTGAGTCTTACAAAATCAAGGATTATGAGCTCAATTATCCAACTCATGGCCTTGATCTTACAATACTGGTCCATGCATTAGTGCATTGGTGACATTTCCTTTTGGGAAGGTTGTTCATGCTTAGAATGGACCATTTGAGGTTACGACACCTCTTCAAAAATCCTAATATCAACGTTTGTCAATGGTGTTGTATGGAGTTGATATGTGAGTATGACATGGAGATAGAGCATGTGAAGGGGAAGGAGAATGTTGTTGCATACGCTTTGAGTCTTGAGAGGCATTTGGTTATGATTACTTTACTAGGTACAGACTTACAGAGAAGGATCTTGCAACAACTTCTACATGACAACTTCTACCTTTAAGCTAGATCGAGATTGATTCTCAGAGATCCCTTGAGGGTAAGTGTTGATGCATAATTACAACACCCATGAATTTTTGCAACTTGATGGGTTGAAGCTCTCAGTTTCATTTCATAACATGGAACTTTTCCCAAAGTGTGGGACTTTGCAATTTAAAAGCTCTTTGGATTAAGGTCGAGTTACTATTCCTCTATTCCGATAAACACATACAAATTCAGAGGATGTAGTCTAAAACCTATCTGTAACTTTCCAAGGAGATAGGGTTGAGAAGAAGCAAGAAAATAAACCTTAACTAACAAAGGTGATGCACCAAAGGAATTTTGAACACTTTATTTTCCATTAAACACAAACCATTAAAAATGTAACGTAATAACCGTGCACATATAACCAAAATTGTAATGAGAGATCAGGAAGATGCAATGAACATAAGAGAGGGTTGAAATCATCCACATAATTACTTTTTTTCTCCAAAATTCAATATAGTCCATTACAATGGCCAAAAGGAAAGATTACATTAGAAATTTTATGGGAGGATTTAACTCCATAAATCCACATACACACAAAAGAATAAGGGGAGGGTGCAAAGCCAAATTATCCAAACTTTTGAAAAATTTCCCTCCTTATAATATATAGGAAGAAAATGAGATAAAGGGGAGAGAAGAATTTGAATTTTTGCTCAAACCACCCTAAAATGCTTTGAATTTTCCTCCAACAATGATGGGTTCTACTAAAAATACATGCCTCTATGTATTGATCCTTGTTGGGAAAGAAAGGAAGCCCATACCTTCATTATTTTAGTAGGTGATAATCCTCGACGCCCTAAAAATGGCATACTATATTTCTTCATTTTAAATAACTTAGTCTCACTCATTTTGAATGACAGATCGTAAGCTTTCCAAAACATCATTTTTGAAAATCTGAGCTCCAGTCAAAACTTATGGCCATCGAAGGTTAGGGTGTCATTCTAAAAAAATGTGAAAAGTTGATCTTTCCTTTCAAGAGTCCAAAATGTATGCAACCTCCAAAATCCTGAAATTTGGAATTTGAAACATTTCCTTTTTAGAAGTTGAGTTACTATTCATCTACCAATTCTTCTTGAGAGTTCCAAAACACAAAAACCCAAAAGTGCAACCACGTTGACCATGAAATTTGCATTGACTTTTTGAAATCTAAACCCATTCGGGTTTCAGACTTTTAGGATTTTAGACATTTTTTGGTAACTTTTTTTGATTTGTTTCCAAAGACTTCGAAACATCAAATCCCGAGAATCTCCAAAACTCAAAAGTCTAAAATTTCAGACTTTCAGAATTTTGGACTTTGGGCTTTTCCACTTTCGGACCTTTTTCAATTTTTTTCCTGCCTTGTCTCCAAAATGCTGAAAATGTGAAGTTCAAAAACTTAAATCTTTTCTCCATTCTTCCACTTGAAATCTGATATCCTTCGATGTTCCCTTGGCCATTTTTTTTGAACTTACATTTTCACTATGGAGCCTATCTGTAACCTAATTTTTGAAATTGAAATGTGAGCTTGAATGACTGAACAAACCTTTCAATTTCCTTCTATGTGAAATGTCATGTTTATCCAATTTTTCTTGAGATAAAAAATTAGGCTACCTACGTCGAGATACCACCATGACACCATCATGGTCATGGTGTATAGATTGATGAAATTTGCTCATTTTTCTCCAAAGTGAATACCACATATACATCTAGTTAAATGGCACGAGTGAACTTGGATGAGATTATTAGATCGCACGGGATTTCGTGGAAGATTATTTGTGACCATGATCCCTTATACACCTCTCATTTTTAGACTACCATGCATTATACCCTTGGGATGAACATTAACTTCAGAAAATCCTATCACCCTAAGACACATGGATAGATTGAGTGAGTGAACTAGATTTTTTAGGACATGCTTTGGATGTACATCATGGGCCATCAATAGATATGGGAGGAGTACTTTTACTTATTAGAGTTTGCTTCAATATTTCTATTCGTATGGCTCTAATTCAGGCATTGTATGGCATGGAGTGAATGACTTCACCGATTTCAAACATATTAGAGTATAGAGTGTCTCTTGGGCTAGCTTTGTTAGAGTAAATGGAGCAGAGGTTTTATGATCGAGATAGAGGTTACAAGAAGAACATGATAGAAATAAGAAGTATAAAGATCAGAGGAGAGTTGACCATAGTTATGAGGTGGGCATGAAGGTGTTTCTTTGTGTTAGACCTCATAAGAGTCCTATCCATTATGAAAAAGGCTCTAAGTTATCTCCTAGATTTGTTGGTCCATTTGAGATCTTGGAGCATATTGGTCCCTTAGCTTACCATCTAGCCTTGTCACCTAGCTTATCTCGTGTCCATGATGTGTTTCATGTTTCTGTTCTTAGGAGATACATTCCAGATCCTTCTCATGTATTGGATTGGACCACATTGCAGGTGTAGAATAAGGGGTAGGTGACTATGGAACATGTGCACATCATAGAGCACAAGACCTTGGGCCTTCAAGACCACAAGATTGATCAAGTGTGACTCAGTAGGATGGGTATGATAGGATTACAACCACATGGAAGGATGCTATTTTATTACGGGCCTTGTTTCTGACCTATTTTAGTGACTTCCAGAGGAATTCAAGTCTAAGGGGAGGGTGTATAGTGTCCACTTCCCTTAGACATGATTTCACTACGATTTTATTATTGTTGGATAAATACCTTGAGATTTTGATTATTAGATCTTGATAAGTTGATGATAGACTATACAAATATCTGGACTATGGATATGTGGTGATTTACATTTTTATTATGATATGTTAGATGACATTGGTAGACAATTTGATATATGTTGATTTACATTATTTGTATTTTATAATCGACACATTATATTCGGGATGCATTGCTTATGTTTGAATGTTCTGAGTATAATTATGATCTCATGGATGTTGGAATCAAATTATTTGATATGTTTATAGATGATAGAATATGTTAATTTTGGATGATGATTATTGATTCTATGTATATATGATTTCATAATTTTGATGATCCGGGTGTGGGGCCGAGAGAGGTATTTTTGTTTGTGCTTGCAAGGACATTATATCACTATACATCGAAAGGGGATAGGGGACCAACCATAGAAGAATGTTGGGTGTTTTGCAACATGGACAAATTTGACAACTTGTGTCTAATGTATATGTTGTGTTATTGCATGCTTAGTTACGAGGTTTCCCATGGGGGTGACCTCACATGTGTGGCCATAGGGTG